>JARHVA010005603.1:0-20000 GCA_037957365.1 Torreya grandis | reverse complement strand
TAGTTAATGATGATAACTATCTCCATATTCTTCCTTTGAGCTCTTATAAAAGCTATCAAACCTATATATACACAATCCAAAGCAAAATTAGAGACAAAAATTTGAGACCCTTGGGTCTCTCAAATTTTTTAAGCATCCATACTTGTTTCTCAAGTATGTTATTTATATTTTAAACTTTGAATTATTCTTTTTGAGACACCTTTGTCTCCTCAATTTATATTTTAGGAAAAAAATTATCCTCTCCTTCGTAGCTTATGGCATGCTCCAAGGTTGCCATTTTTGCTTGTAGTTGTTCTTCACTTTAGTAAACAAAATTTTTGTCTTGTTTCTCAATTAGAAATTCTTCATCACTTTATTTTTCAATGTTTTCTCTCTCCTTCAAGATATCTTACTCAAGGTTTAAGGTTATGAATTTATCCTTTCCTCCATCATATTCATCACTCATGAGTCTATCCACTGATTCAAGGACTTCATGTTCTTCCACCACTTGTGTACCTATACTCATAATATCAAAATCAAAGTTGGATATAAAAATTTGAGGCCAATTTTCCCCTTGAGTATCTTCTTCCATCTCCATTTTCATTTTGAGATTTCTTAGCTCCTCCTTAAGTTTCTTGCATAACAACTTCTTTATCCTCTTTCTTTTCCTTACTACTAAATTCACTGTCCATTTTATCTTCTTCTCATTACTCATCCACACCATGGGTACTTCATTCTCTCAACCATGAGCTTTATTAGTGTTATTATTTTCTTTAAATATTCCATTTCCCTTTTTAGGTCTTCTTCTTTTTGTTTTTCTCTCATTTGGTTCACAATTATTTTAGGCAGTTACTTCACCATTCTTCTCACTCTTTCAAATTTCATCCTTTACCTCACCTAAGTATTTTATACCTTATTATTTTGGTAAACTATCCAATCTCTCTCTTCACCTTGGATATATTATAAGATAAATCACTATACTCTTCTTTCTCTTGAGCTTTTCCTAGCTCTTTACTTTCATCTCAAGCCTTATTTGGCTTCTCCAATACTTTCTTAGCCATTTTAGGCTTTGACTACCTTGAACCCCCATAATATCCTATAACTTGACCCATAAAATAGCACTAAAAAAATATCAATTCCTCAAAAAAATTTCAAAATCTTCTTATTAACTTTTCTCTCTTGCAAGCTTGATTACTTCAACCTGAAAATTGTCTATATTCAAAATATCTTAATCATTGTCAAAACTGATTATAAAAACATAAAAATTATTTTTCCCCAAAAGCTTTGATACCAAAAATTGATGATAATATTAGGATCCTCCTATATTGATCTTGGAATACCAATGATATTATCTTGTCTTGAATAAAAGTCCTTTACCACTAATTCAACAACTCAGACCCTATTTTATATTATTGGGCCTTGCCTTTACAATCTATCCATTTTTTCCTGATTGGAAATTCCTTGTATACCTTTTTATATCCTCACTATTACTTTATTTACTAACAACATGCTTACAATCAAACATGTAGACTTTTATAGATACTCATTTGGTCTCCCTATTGAGAATCGTATAAGCAATAGCTTATCAATCAATTAAAATTACTTCAATGAAAGAGTTCAATCCTCATGAATGCATATTACACTTTAATAATCCCTTTAAATATATGTATACCAATTCTCATAATATTGGAGTCATACAATTAAGACTAATACATAATTTTGTTTCTTCAATTTAGTTATTATGGTATACCTATAGGTCTATGCAAATACATGCCTATATAATATATTTGTTAAGACTTCCAATGCTTCAAAAATTTCCAAGGCATTTTATGGACTTATTACTTAAAAGTGGTTCCTTCTCTCAATATTTATTCATTGTAACACAAAACCCATCCTAATAAACTAGATAACATCACTTATCCTAACGTATATACTCATAGTTTAATCTTAAAGAGCATTCTCAACAAAATACATTCAATAGTTAATTTGATGGCAAATAATGTCTTACCAAGACTTTAAAACATTATGATCCACTCTAAGAAGCACAACTTTATCCTTTAGATCAACTTCCTAAAACAAAGATAGCTTTGAATTGACATCAATTAGTCATTATGTGCCATCATCCACACAATAGCCCACTAAAGTCTCCTTCTCACAAGTATACAAAGCCACTTTAAATCATGCAAATCACTAAACTTTATCCTATCCACATTTTTTCACAATTTATAAACATATCTTCAATAATCTTCCTAATTATAACAAGAAAATGTCAGAGCTTCCATTAATGCCAAAATTGAGACACCTACTTCTCGCATCATAAAGGATATTTGAAAATATCTCTACATAATTCTTACATCATAACATCATGGTAAATTGACTACTATCATAAAAACAAAACTATCTTATATCCCTTATACTAATTAGTTACAATGTGTGGCTATGTCTTACGCAACCAATCAAACCTTAAATTTTAATTGATGTCTAATTGAGCCATTAGATAGATTGACATAGACCAATTTATTCAAGTTTACACATAAAACTGTTACCAATATACCTCCTTATCATTTTCCCAACTCTGTCTACTCAATTCATCATCATCATCATCATCTACAAAGCTTTTGGAGTAGTCATTTGCCACCAAATATCCCATCAATGATGTCCACTCTGGTCATGGATGATGTTATCTAAAATGAATTTAGACCTTAGTATTCACATAATGGATCCATATAACTTTTCAACTATCATAATCCTCAAAATGTATAAAATAACTAAACAAAGTATTCATTCTCATGATTGTCACAAACTTTGTATAAATTTCTAGACTGAGAGTTCTAAATAGATAATAGCAGCTAGAAGGACACAGAACATCAAAAGACCCAGTCATAAGTCACCTTTTGTTTATATAGATCAAAATGAATATCGAATAACACGTAGAGCTGATTAGAACTAAAAAACACACAGATTTGATTATCATGGTCCATACAAACCTGTAAATTTGATTTATACATGAAGAAAAAAGACTCTTTACTCAAAATCTTAAATGTCAATTATGATTTCCAGATATGGCATCTTAACAAGATCACCTCCATGATTATATTTTATTCAATACAAAAAAATTTACGTTCTTTATACAGTCATCTAAATGGGGATTGGGTGACACATAAACATGCATGAAAATAATACTAAAATTTCTTTAAGACACAAATGATCATTTATCAACTAATCTCTCTCTATATATGTATTTACATAGTCCTTCAAACAAAATATACATAGGCCTAAAGGCCTTATTCATTCTTGACTCCGCTTTCTACCTACTTACTCCTTCTATCTCTAAGTATTATCTTATATTTGTCTTTTCTTATTTATTTACATCCTCAATTCAAGATTAAAACCATATATTCATAGTTTTAAGATAGAGTATAATGCCAAGTCTTCTTCAACCATTTACTTCTCCACTTAGTACCTACTAATCTTTCTTCTCAATGTACAACTCAATCCTCTAGAACATGATGAGTTGTTTATCACACTTACATAGGTAAATATACCTTTTATAGTGCATTTATGAAGCTTAACATAGCTTCTTGTCCATATTAAAGAACGTATTAGACTACAATGGACTGCTACATAAAAAAGATACATGATTTACAAAGATGAGTTGATGCTCTTACATCATGTTTATCATTAACCTATACTATTTTTACCTCCAACTTATCTATATATTCCCATCTCTATCTAATTTTGGGCTTCAAGCTAATTATACAATTACTCCCATTAAGACCTATATTTGTCATTTGAAATGAAAATAAATTTTTTCATAGAATATTCCTTTTTAGCTAGATTTTCAACTTGAATCTCATTTCTTAAATCAATAACCCTTTGGTCTAGTTTCCTAAGTATATATTCATAATTATAAATTTATTTATACTTGATATTTACTGAACTATCTCTCATCCTTCAGATGTTCTCTTAAATTATCAATCTTCTTTTGAAAATTGTTAACTATTTAGACTAAAAAAGAAAAATTGGTATTAGAGGAAAAAAATAAAATACGAGTCTTTCGAATTTTTCTATACTCTCTTATATAAATTACAAGTAATCAAGATATTTTTTTTATAGTTAAAAGTTTTCTTTGTATATTCTCTACTTGTTTTCCTACCATATACAAATTGTAATCACATGTCTTATATATTATATTATTGCTATTTTTAGTAATTTATAATTAGTTAATATTAATTTTTAATTAATTTATATTATTTAATAATTAATTATAATAATTATTTATTATCATTATTAATTAATAATTAATGTTATTTTATTATTATATATTATGCATTAATAATAAGTTTAATTAAGTATTATTAAATTTCAAAAAATATAAGGTCATTTGTTATTAAAGTAGCAAAAGTCCCATTCACTTGTTATTAGTAACTTTTTTCTAAATCCCATTTTCTAACAAGTCCCATGCTTTTGAAAAAAAATTTGATTTTATTTTTGAGATTTTTAATATTATTTTTATTTTTAATAAATAATAAATAAATAATATTTTAATTATTTAAAAATTAATAATTATTTAATATATATATATATTTTTAATAATTGATTAATATAATTGAATTATTAATTATTAATTAACATATGTTATTTAATGATTTTTTTTAACTAAAAGAGGGGTAAAAATTTATTGAAAAACGCGGAAAACAACAGTTACATACAAATGTCCTGGTCCATAAGTTGAACCAGTTGCAGATATAGGCTTCTGGGAAGCATATTAATATCCGAAATGTTCCAAGAGGGGCCCTTATCCGAAGCCCATTTAGCAAGACAATCCGCAACAGAATTCCACTCGCGGGGAATGTAATTAAAAGAAATCGAATGCAGGGAAGAACTAACTTGGTAAATCTCCTGAATAATCACATTAAGATGCCAATCAACAATACCAGGCTTACCTCTATTCAACAAGTTGATAACCATTTGAGAATCTGATTCACAGACAATATTGCTCCAGCCATTACAACAGCAAACTTTCACCGCCTCCAGAATTGCCGCGGCTTCCATGACATTGTTGGAATGCTTGCCTTTATAGACCGAGAAGAGGAAGAGGATACCTCCAGCACTATTCCGTCCCACTCTGCCGATGCCAGCATCCCCAGGATTGCCCCGAGAGGAGCCATCAACATTAATTTTAATGACACCATTCACAGGAGGATTCCATCGGCCCTCTCTACAAACAGGACGCACAAGGCAGCTCCTACCACGTCCCAGCGTACAGCCTTGGTCAGCATTGCGCCTCAAGTTTGGCGTCAGCCCCAGGCGCGCACAAGTGGACACATCTTCAGGGTCCGTCCCCTGCACCCAAACACACTTAATATCCATAGTTTCTTGAATCGACCTGAGGACATGCGCCTGCAGAATCAATAAATCCAGTTGGACGCCTCTGAATATTCTTCGGTTCCTTTCAATCCATAGATTCCATAGAATAAAGGAGGGACCCACAGACCAGGCGCTTTGGAGAAATGAATTCTTAGTAGGACTCTGACCAAGGCGTCCCCAGAAATCAGCAAGAGAGTGGGCATGCCAACAGGGCAGCCTCCACGCATCCCACCACCAATGCCACAGCTGCTTAGCATAGTTACACTGGAAGAAAATATGAGCAGCAGTTTCCTCACTAGTAAGGCACAGCACGCACCTGGACGGTCCTTGAAAACCTCTCTTACAGAGGTTATCCCAGGTGAGACACCTGTTGTGGGTGAGCAGCCACAGGAAGAAATTACACTTTGGCCAAGAAACCTGATTCCATATTTTTTTCCCCCAGGCAAATTGATCTCTAATCAAGAATTGACCAGACAGAGCACGGTACCCAGCCGACACTGAGTAATTACCAGAGTCATCACCTCCCCACGCAAGAACATCTCTCCCTTGGAGGGAACTACAGCGTCTAGAAGCCAGGATGAAAGCTAACTCCCTCCTATCTTCCTCAGAGCCTCCAGGCGGCCAATCCGTAGAATCCTTCCATCTGTAGCCAACAGTAGTGCCCAAATTAAAAACCTCTTTAAAATGCTCCACCTTATGCCACCCTGCCGACTGGAGAGAAGCTCCTAAAGCCCATAGATGCGGGTGGGACGAAAATAGCGGGGGTTCGCCATCCCAAGAGTCTGTCCAAAAGAAAGCATCCTGCCCACTACCGCAGACCCAAAACAAACTGTGCTTCACCAACTGAGCCCCCCGCTTAAGCGTATTCCACACCATGGACCCTCTACCCTCCAGAGGGAGCCTGGGGATATCATGAGTATCCACCCCCGGGAAGTACTTGTGCGACAGAACCCGAGCCCAAAGAGACGAAAAACAAGAGCACCATCTCCAGTAAAGCTTGGCAGCCAGAGCTTGACTAGCCAGAATAGCAGAGCGTAAGCCGAGGCCCCCCTCCATCTTCGGCCTGCAGACTCTGTCCCAATTAATGAGACTCCACTTACTGCTCTGTAAATTACCACTCCAGAGAAATTGCCGAGAAAGGGAATCAAATTCCTTCAGGAAGTAAACCGGGGCAGCCTGCACCATACTACGATAAATCGGGAGGGCCTGAATAACCGATTGGAGAAGCGTCACACGCCCCGCAGTGGACAGCCATCTATGAGTCCAATGACTCACCTTAAGCCTCAACTTATCCAGAACATTCTGCCAAAACAGTCTAGGCTGCCTTCCCACCACAATGGGGATGCCGAGGTAAGTAACAGGGAGGCTCTGAGTCTGGAACCGCAGTATTCCAGCAATCCTTCTCTGAATAAGCTCCGGGGTATTAAAAAAGAAGATAGAAGACTTTAGCTCATTAATTTTCTGCCCAGAGGCAGCCAGATAAATGTCCAGAGTGTGACGGAAAGCCAACGCTTCTCCAATACGAGCTCTCCCAGTCAAAATGGTGTCATCAACAAACTGTAAGTGAGTCAGAGCAGTAAGCCCCTCACCCCAGCTCCATCCCTGTAAGACATTCGAAGAGGCACGGTGTTTGATGAGTCTACCAAGCCCCTCAGCCAGCAAGATAAACAAGTATGGGGACAAGGGATCCCCCTGACGGAGCCCTCTGGAGGCCCCGAAAAGCTCGGAAGGAGTCCCATTGATGAGGGCCGAAAATGAGGGCGTCGTGATACAGCTCATCACCCAGCGGATCCATTCCTGATTAAAACCAAGCGCCATAAGAACTTTTTGCAAAAAACTCCAGCTAACTCTATCATAAGCTTTGGCAAGATCCAGCTTGATAAACATTGCACGCTCTTGGGACGTGCTCATAGAATGGATAGCTTCGGAAGCTATAACAACTCCGTCCAGAATCTGCTTACCGGCCACAAAACCTCCTTGTTCCTCCGAAATGAGCCCGGGGAGAAAAACTTTGAGTCTCAGCGCTATGAGCTTTGTAATGATTTTATACACAACATTACAAAGCGCAATGGGTCTAAACTCATCCAAAAGAAGGGGATGCTCCTTCTTCGGGATCAGAACAAGAAAAGTAGCGTTAAGAGCCTTAAGCATTTCCTTGTTGGTATACGATTCCAGAATGACCTCCAACAGGTCCTGCTTGATGATGCTCCAAAACTCTTGAAAAAATTCAACCGGAAAGCCGTCCGGGCCGGGAGCCTTACCTCTCTTCATGCTGAAAACCACCTCCTCAACCTCGGCCATCCCAATAGGACGCATAAGAGACTCATTCATATCCGCAGTAACCAGCTGGGGAATACAAGAAAGAACAGCAGTTTCAGCTCCTTCGTCAGTCACAGGGTCACTAGAAAGAAGGGCCGAAAAAAACCGAACAACTTCCTCACTGATAGATTGCGAAGAGGCCAAACGATTTCCATGCTGAGAAACAAGAGAAGAGATGACATTTCTATTTCTCCTGGCTTGGACCGACTTATGGAAAAAGGCTGTATTTTTATCTCCCTCCTGAAGCCAGTCATTTCGAGCCTTCTGTTTCCAATAAATTTCTTCCCTTAACTCCCACTCCGCAAGAGAGCTGGCAGCTCTTGTCTCCTCCTGCCTCAGCTCATCCGAGAGGCCAAAGTCTCTAATTTGTCTAGTAACAGCAGCAAGATCATCCTGCGCCCTCTTCCTCATGCCATGTAAATTGCCAAAACAAGTTTTATTCCAAATCTGCAGTTTTCTCTTGACATACTGGAGTTTTTTGAGGAACGAGTACATGGCAGTACCATGATTCGGTCCCCCCTGTCGCCACCACTGACCAATATTGTCCTGGAGGGAGGAATCACGTAACCACATCTGTTGAAACTTAAAGGGGGGTTTCTTAGGTCCCTCAATAAGATTAATGGACAGCATGATGGGCCAATGGTCCGACCCATTCCAATCCAGGATATCCAAGCTAAGAGAGAAGGCGCTAGACCTCCAGAAGCAGGAGACCAAAAATCTGTCCAGCCGCTCCGCTATAGCAGCATTGCCCATTCTTCTGTTACTCCAGGTAAACATCCCATTGGAGGGTCTAACATCAGAAAGATGTAGGATCTCAACATTGTTACGGAGGCATCCAGAGGAGGGGCCAAGGCGGGGCAGTCCACCTTTTTTCTCCTCCAAATTCATAACAGCATTGAAGTCCCCCGTAACAATCCACGGGAGGAACGGATGGCAGCTACGAACATACCGTATATGCTCCCAAAGCTGAAATTGTCCGTCCAAATCGATCGGTGCATAAACATTAGTCACGAGAATCAATTCCCCTGTTTCAAGGGAAGAGGCGACCATGGAAAGGGCAGAAATGCAAGCAAACCAATGAAGAGGCATGATCTTACACGGATCCCAGCACATTGCTAAACCCCCAGAGCTTCTCATCGCTCCCACACCTTGACAATGGCCCAAAAACCAGATTTTTGGCATACAAGCAAACAGTAAATCTATTGACAATTTCGTTTCCTGGATACAAAGAATATCTGGAGAATGATCTAGCACAAGCCTTCGAACAGCCAATTGTCTGGGGCGGCTGTTCAAACCCCTCACATTCCAAGATAAGACAATCATTGAGGAACAAGGGGGAAGTGTTCATCTAAGGTTTTAACCACCCCTGATTCCACAAGTAAATCCCCTGTAATTTTAATTTTCTCCAAGTCCTTTCTACGCCCTGCCTTGGAGGAAACGGAGGAATTAGCTTTCTTGAAAGGCCTTTGCGCCAGGCCAAGCGAAGAAGAAGTGCTCTTATCCTTCCTACCCGCATCCACCTCCTTCCCTAAATCAGCCCATTTCACTTCCTTAACTAGAATTTCATTTTCAGATTCCTCTACGCCTGCAGTTGGTCCCATAGAGTTATCAGTGGCCGGCAAAGAAACCATAACCTGATCCAGACTCGGCTCTAAGCTTTGCTGATCTGTCTCAAGAGCATCCTCTATATCCTCATCTGGAATGCCATCCTCAATGGCCATGTTGTCAAGAGCTTCAAACCTGTTAAAACCCATGTCCAATTGCCTGTCTACATTTTTGCGTTTGTGTCCTCCTCCTCTTGAGCGACGCCTAACAGTAGTGAAACCTTCCGTGTCCATATTAGCATGATCCACTGACCCTTGCGCCACGCTATCAAAACCAACTGGGTTCTTCCCTTTAACTGCTCTATCGGGTTGGGTTTTAGCCTGAGCAGAATTACCCTGTTTAATCGTTCCCCTGTCAGACCCTGTAGAATGAGGAGCGGCAGGTGCATGGAAAATCTCTCTGTCTTTGACAGCCTGTGGGCATTGTCTATGCAGGTGACCATAGACATGACAAATACGGCATCTGAAAGGGATAGATTCATAATCTATCTGTTGTATCCAGGACGAGGATCCCAAACAGATTTCCAAGGAATCCGGCAATGGATAATTTAAATCAATGTCCACACACACACGGGCATAGGAGATTACCTTTCTTTCCAGCGATTGATGAGCAATGGCTGTGGGCGTTCCCAGCATGGCAGCAATCTGCTTGAGAATATCCTCTCTCCAATATTCCAACGGAAGTCGTGGAAAACGGACCCAAACCGGAACACAGGCCGGAAGCTCATCAGCTGAGTTGAACCCCGCATGCCAGGGTTTAAGAAAAAGCCCCACACGGTCGTAAAAATACGGACCTCCCTCAAAAACACGATTACGGTCTGAGACAGAGGAAAAATTGACCAAAAAATAGCTGTTCCCAGCCAACATGATGTCAAAGTCTCCATCAATGTGCCAAGTCCTTCGAATCCAGGCATCTAGAGCAGTCAATGAGATCCTTATACCCAGAAATTTGCAGATAAGTGTGTGGGCAGAGAGATACCCAACATCTTCTTGCACATCTTTAGGGGAAATCACCACCACCGGCCTGTCTTGCCTTCTCAACAGGCATCCATTCACTTTGCTGAGCTTAGAGCGCTCACTTACACAGCTTGCTTCCTGATTTCCAGCTCGCGCCCCAGGTAAAGAGTTGTTTTGCCTGGGGCCAGTCGACGGACTGCTCCCTTCTCCACCATTTCTGCACAACGCTCCCTCCATCGCGCTCCATATGTTATTTAATGATTATTTATAATAATTAATTTGTATTATTTAAAATAATTAATATTATTTTATTGTTATTTTTAATAATTAACAATTATATAATATTATTTTTTATAATTAATTGATAGACTTCTATTATTAATTAGCTAATATTATTTAATAATTAATATTAATTATTTTTTAATATTATTGTATTATTATTTTTAATCATTAATAATTAGTTAATATTCTTTAATATTAGTTATTAATAATTATTTAATATTATTCTTTTATTATTTTTAATAATTAATATTAGTTTATTATTATATATTAATTGTTAATAATTAATTTAATTAAGTAAATATTAAATTTAAACAAATTATAATATCATTTTCAATTAAAATATCATAAGTCTCATTTATTTTTTATTAGTCCCCATTATTTTGTGAGTCGTATTTATTTATAGTAAGTTTTTTTAAAAACAAAATTGAGTCCCATTGGTTTGAAATAAAATTCAATTTTTGGCTCTTTTAAGAGTTACATTTTTTTTAAATAGCTCTTTTTTATTATTAATATCGTGTCCACAATTGACATTCTATTAACATGATTAAGATTTTATTATATGTGACATGTTTTTCACTATACATAACACACCATCTCTTAATATTCTTCATAGAAACATTCTTAACATTTAGTCTAATGTTAACACTCATCCCATCCCTTTGGCTGCCATTGTAGGTTATGCCTAAGATTTTAGTTATAAATGTGATTCACTAAGAACATTAAATGTTAATGTAAATCACAAAACTTAAAAAGTTAAAAGGATTAGTTTTTAATCCATTAAATAAATTATCGTTTTTATTCAATTATTTTTAGCTAATAATAATAATAATAATAATAATAATAATAATAATAATAATAATAATAATAATAAAGTGAGTTACTATGTAATGATTTTAGGTCTTTTGGTAGGTCATAACATGTACCCTATAGGCTTATATTTGAAGTCATCTAATACAATAGCCTAATTCATAATAGTCACTTAGTATGAAACACATTATCTTCTTAAAATTTACACTATAATTTTATATGAAAGGTATTAAATTTTTAAATTATTATTTTTAGTCAAAATAGATATTTTTAACTTAAAAACAATCAAATAAGTTCTTGATTTCTCCTCATTTGGAAACCTTCATGGTTTTCAAATCATTAAAAACCATCAACATATTTAAATTACAAACCATATTAAAACTCCATCAATATAAAATTCACCTCACATCTTCATAGATAATGTTGAGCTACCTTATCACAAGAAATAAAAAATATAATGAAAGAGTTAAGTTTAATCATGAGGAAACATAGTCATCATCAGATAGGTTTTTCATGAAGAAGATATCAAAAATAAAATATATGTTTAGAGTTAATAATCTTCCATTTTTTAATAAACCACGAAAGACCTATTTTACAAAACTAACCATATTATACTCAAAATCAAGAAAAAACCACATTATATCAAGGGTCTACCATGTATAATGCTCAAATGACAATACTTCCTAAAAGGAAAAAAAATTCCATCTATTTTATGCCACTATAGTTTCCCACGATAGAGAAGCAAGGACAATATAATACTTTCAAGATTAAATCTTAGTAAAAAAAATCAAATAATTTATTATTTTATGAACATTAAAATATGTTAAAGAATAAAATAATGAATGGAATAACCTCTTAAAGCTTTATATAAAAATCATATTTTATTCTTAATGCATGATTGTAACCATGGCCATATATGCATGACAATGTTCTATTAGTTGAATGTAAACTACAATGTTCTTTAAAACAACCATATAATCATGTTAACTCAATTAATCGATTATAACTAAAGTTATTAAAATGTTAAACATATTCACGTAAGTAATAATGATATAAGCAATGTTAAGGTTCCTACTAGTGCTCAATATTCAACTTAGGCATCCACCCATGAAACAAAAAATGAAACCATAATAATGTTGTAAAAATGTTAACAATATTGGGTTCAATATCACATCCATCATACATCCATAAATTTAAAATTATAATTATTTAGTAATGCCATTTAGATTTGGTTTTAGATTCCATAAAGAAGTAAAGAAAAATATAAATTCATATTTTCAATCATAATAGTTATTTTTACATCAATATAACCAAATAATGTTGTGGTTGGTTTTCATTGGGAATCGTCACTACTTTCTAAATCGTTGAAATTCATCACCTTATTAGGATTATAAAACACATATACATCCACCTGTATGAAAAATCATCTCATATATTCATTCATATTATTAATTCCTCTTCTTAACCAGTTAAAAATTTATTGAAGGAGTTTATCTCACCTATGAGCTAACTTAGTCATCATGGCAAGGTTACTTGATGTATGAGATATCCTAAGGGATAAATAGGTTTAGAGTTGATAATATTATAGTTTTTTTAAATGAGAAGAAAAATATTTAGAAATAATTTTCATGTTGCACTAAAAATAAAGTAAATAAAATTATCATATCAATCAAACAATAAGCTTCATTTTATGATTTAAAATGTATATTTAATTATAAGTATGAACCCAAAAGGCATTGTAATTCAAAGACATACAATATAATTGTAGATGGAAATATTGAGGAAAAAAGAGAGAATTGTATTATTTATTATTAATTTTTTAATAATTCATGTCTTTAAACAAAGCACAAATCATAAATTTATTAATTATCATAAAATTAAAATTAAAAATTAACTTAGAGTTTATCGAACTTGATATTTGTAATAATTTTTAAAACCTACTATTTTTGATAAATTTTACATGTAAGTTCAGATGGGCCAACTAATTTTATTTTATTCTCTAAATTTAATAATATATCTTGTAGTTGAAATTTCATGTCTAATTAAAAAAATAATTATCAATATTCTTTAAAATATTGAAAATAAAATTAAAAAATATTTTTGAACCTTTAAATGGTCGATTTTGACCCCAAAAAATACTAAAAATTAACTAAGTAGATAACATGGCTTATTGTTACAATGAGCTCTTTGATATCTTTGTTTTAAAAAATAATTCTCAAAATTTAGGTTCTCAGATCAAAAGTTACAACCTTCACAAGAAACACTCACATATCATTTTATTATGGTTGAAAATAAATTAAATCCTATTAGTTGTTTTGACTAAACTTTTTCCATTTTTATTTATCCATCTTCTTCAACTAATAATAAAATAATATAAGTTTTTATTTTATTTATTTGTTTGTATTTTAAGAAAATATAAGTTTTATATTCTTATTATAATTAAATTCCCATTGTATCATATACTTTTTTTAGCTATCTTGCATAATATTCACTGTATTCTTATCTAAAACATGTCTGATCTTTTCTTTCTTTTTCTTGGGCACCTACTCCCTCCAATCACTTCTTCTTCTTCTTCACCTTCATTATCATCTCCATGAAATGCATATTAATCATAAACATTAAATATTGGATAAATATCAATATTATGTGAAAATTTTACCTCATAAACATTATCATTTAGTTTTTTTGAAATCTTGCATGTACCAATCTTCTCATACTTTAGATAGTTGTATATTCCTTAGGGAAATCATTATTTTCCAAAATGCACCATTGCTAAATCTTGTTCTTCAAATACATTTAGTGTTATTTATATACGTTATTCTTCCTTATACTTATCTTTACTTTTAAATAGGTTTTTTAATTCATCTTGATTTTTTTAATATGCTCTAAAAAATGCAAAACTAATTTACAAGTGGTAACATCACCAAGTCAAAAAATTACTAAGGATTATATATATATAATTTATTTAAACTAGTGATTTTCCTATTAATTTGTTCATTGAACTAATATATACAAAATAAGCACATGTTAATGTTATGTTCCATTATTTAGGTTTCTCTATAACAATACATCTTAACATTTACTACTTATGTTTGTCCATTCATTTAAGGGTGATATTCACTACTAAATTTTAGTTTACATCCTAAAATTCTTGCATAGAATCCTCCAAAAATGACTCAGAGTTTTTTTTATCCCTATTTAAAGTAATGATCTATAGAATACCATGTAATCTAGCAACATCTTTGAAAAAAAATACTACTCAAGTGGCATAACATGTTTTATTTCATGCAATGAAATGATCCATCTTAGATAACCTATTTTCAAAAAAATTAATGAATAATTAACTCATTTCATATTTGGTATCTTCAACCAAAAAATCTATACACAAATTTTTACATGGTCCTTTTAGCACTAGAAAAGTTTGACATGTATACTTATGTATTTTTTTCATGTCCTTTAGCCATTTTACACATATGTTTATACATATTTCTTCATCTTTGACCAAAATTAATTTTGTTCCACATAATCTATTCGTATTTTTTACATAAATTTCCATAAAAAATCCACTATGAAGTTATCCCATAATATTCTCTCATGGGAATACATATTTTTTTCCCTAAAAGACATAACCATCTTATATAATATAAGCATCATGAATATTACATGTTTCACTTACTAATGAAATATTTAAGTGTTAAAATTTTCTTTTAAAAAAAATAAAAATCATATGAGTCTTTGATAATTTAAAATATAAATACTTAAGTCATCATAATATATAATGATGTGATAAGCCTTCTTAATGCATTAGGTACTTAATTTTACTTTTCTGACTTATGCCTTAGAGCAAAAGAATACCCTACCAAGAAACATACCCACTTTTATGTTTACTATTTAATTTATTTTTAGTGTTTACATACCTTAAAGTGTATTATTAGTAACCATAATAAAATCCTAAAATACCAAGTAATTCCTCCATTTTTTAGTTACTATAAAATGACATAATTATTTAACACCATGTGAAGAATATTTCTTACTTTATTTATTAAATTTCTCACTATAGTGTGGTATCAACATTACTTATTGACTCAATACTGGACCAAAACCACCATGTGAAGCTAAAAACTCCACATCAAACACCTTGATAAAATATGGTAATGTAAAACCAACAAATCTATCACCTTTTTCTTTAAAAAATTGAAAACTTATGTTTCTTCCATTTTCCAAACATTATTTTACCCCTTGTGTAATATTTTATTGGTGAAAAATTACTACTAATAATTTTAATAAATTTTATTTAAAATATTTATTAACCATAGAAAATTCTTATATTTAAAACACTTCTTGGAGTAATCCATTAGAAAATTTCATTTATTTTTTCTTTGTCCATTATTATGGCATCTTATAAAATGATAAATTCTAAATATAACAAATTATCCTACATAAAATTGTAACTCTTCAAATTTTCATGTTAGAAATAAATTATTGATGTTTCTTTCAAGATTATTGAAAGAAAGAGCCTAATTTATTGTGTTAATATTTTAAAATATAGAAATAAATTTATGTTGATAGTTATGCATACACATGATATTTATAATCATATCACTTTATTGACTTTTTCTCTTATAGAGATTTGTCAACTCATCAATTTCCTTGAGTGCACACTTTAAAAGGTACACTAGTAATGGGGTGGTGTCAGTTCATGATACTTAGTGAGATATATTTAATATTATTTTGTCACAACATAAAAACTATCAATCTAACCTCCTCTAATAATTTATCCATCTTATCTCTTTGTCTTATTTCCCTCTAGATTTTATAGCTTTCCCATAACCTATGATATCGACCTAGCTAATATAGTTTGTTACATATATAAGTTATCCTTGTATTGTATTATACATCCCAATATAGTTTTGAGTCTATCCTCTTACATTCATAGTGAATCATCTTAGATAATACCATATTGTGCTAGTTGAAATATTCCAACTATATTGACAAGGCTGATATCATCATCTTATATTTGAGGATTAGTGATGGGTATTGAATCCATATATGTAGGTGTCATTTTTCATTAATAAGATATATATCACATTCATACACTCTCCTTACACTAATATTTATACACTAAGTACTATTTTGTAGATTTATAGGTGTATAAAATTATCTTAGAGGTATTTTCTTGTTGTATCATTTAATCTCAAATAGCTGAAGGATATCTAGTTATTCATCCAACCATTTGAGGTATTCAACCTTGAACATATCTTAAGAAGCACCACTTGAAACAAAGGGGAAGATTGAAGCATTAAAAACTATAACCCAAGGTAAGTATTTATATCCTTACACTCTTTGATTTACTTATAATATTATATATTATTTATTACTTTGTGGATGTATGTCTATATCCTTTATTAGGATCTTCCTTATACCAAAAAAGTTGATATAGTTATTGGATTTATTAGTATTTTAATTTATAAACTTGCATTATATATACCCCCATTTGATTTTCCATTACACCTTATTTTAATTACAATTACTTGACAATCATTTAACTTACTTGTATCCCTTTATAATCATAGTGATAATGATTATGTTTGTTTAGACTTAGGGAGAGATATATCCTTATGTCATAAGATTAGGATTTAAATCCCTTTTCTCTAAACATTTAATTTTTAGGTTGTCTTATACTAGGTATACATATATTCTAGGTATTTACCCACTCTTCCAAGTATACACAAGCTCTATTCGATTGACCTTATTTGAGTGCTAGTCCATTTAGAGAAAGAGGATAGTTATAGGTTAGCATACCACATGCATACATTTTGGTGAACCCCATGTGAATTTTATCCCAAATTTGGTTGGATCAGTTGGAATTTTTATTCTTTTATATTATTAGTGACATTGATAAAACCATCATATATATTTTAGTGATACAACATCATCTAGCTTGATACAATTTACTAGTCTTAACAACTATATTGACAATCTTGATGGAATTTTTTATCAACCACAAAATATATTGGATATCTTGATACAATTACTTATTTGATGTTAAATTTATTAACCATAATGATATCTTTTTATGTGATATTTTTAAATTCTAATTGTATTGACCATCTTAATATGTTTATTTGTGTTTATTTCTGTTATTACATATTTTTCCTTTAATCTGAATTATCTTTATTTATATTTTGGTTTTTTCTTCATAGAATTGTAGTCCATAGGTTTTATAACTAGTAGGAGTTTCCATTATTGGATATTGGTTATATTTTTTCATGATTCATCATATGTTAGGACCCTTAATACTAACTTTGTTATTGTAATTGTTATATTTAATAAAAGGCTACAAACACATATGTTTTTTTAGACATCCATCGAGCCCATTGTAATAATCCCATATTCATGAGAAGTAATAGTTAGTTAGTGAATAATTATTATAAATATATACTTGTTATAAATAATTAAATAATTTTATTTAATCGAGATTACTTAAATGAGGTTTCTAATTCAACTAAGCCAATGATATTTGTAATACAATTCTACACTCGTTTAATAATAATACTCATTTTCCATTTCATTTTATTTTTATTTTATTTAACCCCAATTTGTATTGTGAAATCCTTACCTGGGTAGATAGGGTTAAGGATATAGAAATTATAGGGCACAAGGAATAATATAAAATTCATAATAGGCTAATTAATGTGATAAACTTAGATGTACCATATGATAAATTTATAAAATTAAGATATGATATTAATGGAAAGTATAACTATTATAGATATATAAATGACATTAAATAAATTACTTATCTATTTATGATACTAATATAGTGTTGTATTTTGTATATGTAGGAAGTATGTAGGATGATAGTTTTTAATCAATTATCAGATTCTAGATAGGGTACCTCTGGCTCTTTAGATAGTTGTGTCATCCTAGGATAGTTGCATCAATGCTAGTGTCTTATATGAAATATCTACTCAAATAGGATGTAACCACTTGGATGTTTTGTTTGGCTTTGCCTTCATTTTGGTGAATTTAGATATGGGTCATGTATTGTTGCTCTTGGTGAAATGGTAAAACCCTAGTTTTCCATCTTCAATGTAACCTTGGGGAAAAATGGGTTAGTGGGCACATGGTGTTGAGCTAACACAAAATGACCCCACTATAAAATTTCATGACCTATATAGCCACTAATTTATAAGAGGGAATCATACTCATGTAGTTTTCCCCTATGTGTTGTCTTGTGTGTGAATCATGCCATGTGTGTAAAGCAAGTATAATAATGACCTAGCTTGTAACTTGGAAAATATGACCTTATGACTACTCATTTAGTAATTTATACCTATAGATGTGTTTTTATTTTGAATAATATTAGAATAGGGTATAATATGAAATATTTTGGTAATTTGATTTTCTATTGAGTGATTCTTAAATGATCTTTTAGTTTGATTACTAGTTGAGAAATGAATGAGGGTTGATATTGTATTTATAAAAATCTTATCAAAAGATAACTCACATTAAATCACTTAGGTAAACCATTTTGATATTTTTCATTTTCAAATTATATGACTTTAGGGTAATAGACACTTATGTCAGGTTAGGATAGTATCATCGACACTATTGTCTATCCGAGATGTTAGTGTCTAGGAAGAAGGAAAGCAAGCATAGGCTCAACACTTATAATGGTATAATATATGTACATTTTAAGAATTCTAAGAAATATGTGATGTATATGTCATTAATATAAATTTGGACTAAGAAATATGCCAAGGGACATAAGATAGAGCAAATGTAAGGCTTTTAAAAGTAAGGCATGTGTAGAACTAAGAGGAATGGCCATGGTCTGATTTTTCTAAGTGTATAAGATTAAGGTGTTATATAGTCACAAAATATAATCTAAAATTCCCCCTTTTTATTCCATTAATGAAATTTCTAGTTTAAACTAAAGGAATAAGTACTTGGGTGTGTATACACACTTTGTCTTTCTTTAAGTTAAATTTAAGTGATTTAATGAATTTAAATTTGAATGTTTGTTGGAAAATGAATTGAAACCAATACCATGTTATAATTTATAATAAATTCATATAATATAGATAAATAATAACTGAAATATATTGACATTGAAACAGTAAGGTCTAAGAGTACACTTGTGTGTTGCATTAACTGCCTTGCCTATTTGCAAGTTGTTTTTACAAAATATGTATCATTGTAAAGATATGAAACTTAGATTAGAATAAATAAAGATAAATATTTAAAGTGCATATATCCAAGGACATATATAGAGATAAAGAGAAATTGGAAGTTCCATGCCCCTAACTTTAAAGCAAAAGTGAGTTACCACCTGGAAGATGATATTTGTTCAACCATGCAACCCAATAATACTCATAACTTCATGATTTTAGACAATCAATTCCAAATTAAAAACTTATAAATATTGAGTGATTTAATCACCCCAACCATGCCAAAAGGTGAACCAACTACTGTAGTAGATTGGCTTGTTAATGTATATAAAAGTATACATGGTATCAGTATGTAAAATAGTTTTAGAATATGAATTTGATTTGGATTTTGAAATATTAGGCACATGTTCCATAGAATTTACACCTTAAATTTTTCTCATGGTGAGATTGTGTGTAAAAATGGTACTATGTATATAATTATACCATAAATGGGTATCATAATCATATA
>JARHVA010005602.1:1150000-1151677 GCA_037957365.1 Torreya grandis | reverse complement strand
ATAGATAAATAGTATATTCCTAGTGAATTCACACAACGGCATTGACAAAATCTTTACTCACCTAAAAAATGTTTGCCTATGCAATTTATGGCCTATGCAGGTATTTATCTAAAATATAAACAAAATTTTAAAACACGTAATCTATTCTTTCATAAAATATAATAATATACATAAACCATTCATAGAGATTTGTTTACAAGAATTAAATGATTTTGTGTCATTTAACAACATAATACCTATAATAGAAATGGAGGAACACTCATTTTTTTTTGTGATTTAGAGGGAAAATATTACCTTGAACGGATCCTAACTCTAATCATGTACTAATGAAATAACATATCATTGTAAAGAACAAAATCATGAACCTATATTAATATATAAAAGTTTATGGGAAGAGTATATGAATAATTAATTAAGATTGATATTTATGTCAGCAAAAAATTTGAGACAAAAAAAAATTTGCATCAAAAAATTTTCCATGCATTATTAGTAGGGGATTGCTATTTTTTTTAAATCTTCCAGCTTTTAATGTGGACCTAGAATAGATTTTAATATAAAAAAATCATGACCCTATAGACCTATAAAAAAACTTATGATGTTACAAAAAAAAATTGAGAGAAACAAAATATGCTACCCACACTTCATTCATAAAAACTAATTCAATCTTAATTCACCTTGACAATGATTATGTAACCAATTTATAGCATATGTGCATTGAGGGGTCAAAATGCTAGGGATTCATCATAATATTTTTTGTCAAACTTTGGTATCGTATATGATGAACTCATTTATAATTTTGGTTTTTCCAATATGCCATTAATGGTAGCACTAGTTTTAATTAATTAAACATTAAAGGAACATCTACATCCTTACATACACATTAAGATCAAACATAAAATTGTCAAATAAAATTGAATTTAATAAATAAATATACATATAACATAATTTATATTTATTTAATTCTTTAATCTATCAATTTATCGACCACTTACCATTCCTTATCTACCACCTGGTGGTTAGCAGTGCAAACATTTTCTTTCAATATTTATTTACATTCAAAATATATTTTATCCCTCAAAATAATTTTCAATGTGGAGGAAAGTGTCAATTCGCAATGCTAAGAGTCATACACCTCAAAACAATTTATAGTTATGATTTAGTTTTTAGGCCATTTGTAATGTAGTAGTTTTAATTATTTAAGATGATAGCATAGATTGAAAACGGATGTGATCATATTTATCCTTCAGCTTTAAATGTTAACTCTTGACAAATTTTAAAATGGAAGGCTCATTTTGGTAGTTAAAAATAAAACATATTTATATTATTTAATATGATATTGAATATTTAAAAGTGGTTTTAGATAATATTTCATCCCATTATGGGGTTTGAAATGTTGTGTAGTTTTGATATGATGACATGCATAGTCCATAGTATGAGCATATAATCATTATCAATTATATTTTTAATAATATTATATATATAGACACACACACATACACATATACATATATATGTGTGTACACACACACACACACACACACACATCACAAAAGTTGTCTAAATTGTTATGGAAAAGATATATTTTAAAGGATGAGATCCATAAACCTCAACATAATATTTGATTCTATAAGATATAATCGTGGATATTAATAAGGGGGGTTTAGATATTTTTTTGTC
>JARHVA010005602.1:1125000-1142500 GCA_037957365.1 Torreya grandis | reverse complement strand
TGTATAGAATCACCTGTATAAGTGTTTATACTCCTTCCTCTTCCTCTTCCATATGATTTGGAATGGTTGTGCCTTCAAACTTATTATTTATTGAAGAATCTATCTCTTTCTCTAATGTTGGTTTCTCTCCTTCCACCTCTCACATTAAAATTTATTCTGAAGGATTGTACGTGGGAAAATTTGGTTGAACTATTCAACCTTTACTCATGGGTTTTAAAGGAACTCATCAGATCATCAACTATAATTTGTCTTATGTCTTTCAACTCTTCATTTGTAACCACAATAGGATAAAACCTTTATTGGGATGATCTTTAATACATTATCTACGATTCTATGGTCTTCAATTACATCTCAATTTGTCTTGATTTGATAGACTACGTTCATTACTCTAATAAAGAAATAATTGATTGACTCAATTTCCCTACTTTTTTGATGTCTCAAAATCACTTATCAATATCTTTAACTTAACTGACTTCACTTTGTCACTACCTTGAAATGCATTTTGTAAAATTATCCATGATTCCTTATTTGGTGTATAATATGGGCCATCTAGGGTACAATATCACTTAAAATACCATATCATTACTTCTCACCATCATCACCTATCTCACTTAAAATAATCCACATTCAGATATTTGATCATCATCCTCCCAACATCCCAACACATAGTTGGATACTTAGAAGATGCATAGGACAAGGGTGAGAGGTATGTGGCTTGTATCAATTTATTGGAAAATTAGGGGGAAGTGATATACATGTATACATAGTGAGTAGATGACCATATATTTAACTAACCATGTATTGAAGGTTGGATAAGGACATAATCAAAACATGGAATAAATGAAAATATGATAAATAACATGGAAATTTTGAGTTTATTTTAACATGAAAGTTGTTCTATAATGTGAATGACAACACCATCAGATCATTGTTGCATTAGTGACTTGGTTTCTTGTTATGTTATATCTCTTATATATTTTTTAGGATAGATATAATAATCAACAATAAATAAAATAATATTAAACTATACTATTATACATTGATACTATATTATAGTATAAATGTAATATATATCAAACAAGTTGTAATTTTCTATTTTAGTAAAGGATGATTTTGTAAAGTATAAGAGTGAAAAATGGTAATCATATGCCACATGAAACCCAAGACTGTTACTCACATCTCACCTTTTTTTCACACAATGATGAACAATAATAGTCACATATTTCTTATTTAGGTGATAGTATATAATGAGATCATGTTCCTTTATGGAATGTGGAAATGCATGATGTGTAAAGGCCGAATAAGGAGTATAAAACATGCAAGTAGTGAAATATTGGATTGTGAGATATGTGGTGATGGTCAGGTACATTGACAAGGTATGTCATGTGATATCAGACACCATAGATCTCATATCATACACCACAAATGGATTTAGACTAGTTGTCAGAATTACATGACTTACACATATTACTATGAGATACTATCTTGTAAGGTTACAACATTGATTGGCCATTTTCTATTGTAAAGGGTGAATGAGGATGTCATGAATTCTAATTTGATTGTGACAAGATTCCACATTCAATGAATGGATAAAATCCATATGATAATGTTATTTATATGTAGACGAGACATTGTAAATTAGCATGTCAGTTATATCAAAGAAAGGTAGTCACATATTTGATTAAATGTTTTCTATTATCAAGGGTAGATGAAGGTATCACAAGATTTGATTTGATTGGAGTAGGGTTCCATGACTCTCTTTATCTTTAATTAATGAAATGAAGAAAGATGCAATGTTCAAGATGAGAACAAGTGTAGATAATCTTGTTTAGTTTGTTGGACAAGGGTTAAAATATCCACCAATAAATAATAATTATATCCTCTTCTCACACATATTTTTCATGAGTGGAATACATGTTTATACATAATTAAACTTTACTTTTTTGATTTATTGATTTTATATGCTAAAACTATTATATACAGGTTGTATGTCATAATTATTGACCATTAAAAAATAATAAAATAAAATTTTATTTACTAGTACATTACTCAATGGGTTTTTGGATGAAGAAAATCAATAAATATATGTCTTACCTAAAGATTGAGATTTCATGTTTGAGGTAAATATTTATAAACATTTATTTTATAATCTATACAGGGCATATTTTTAATTGATCCTTATGTTATAAGATAGATTTGTAATTAGTATACAATATGCATTGGGGAAAACCCTCAACATGGGTGTTACTAATAGCTCAACATGTGCTTGTGGTATAACATCACAAAAATGGAGAGTAAGTACTTTGTGTAGTCAACATCATTCAAAAGCTACCTATATCCCCCATCTTTAATTAATTAGACAACAATTATCGAGCCTCCAAACCAAAGGTTTATATTGAATCAAACTATACCATGTGCCTATGATAATATATGTGATTCCTTCCAGTGTTCCTTGATCCATTATGGAAACTAATAGTTTTAAATCCAATGTTTAATGGGGTTGATAGCACCATGTATTATGGGCATACACATATATGACTTTAGACATTGTAATGATTTTTTAGAATACTTTATAATTTATAGTGGTGTTATATATAAATATAGTGTTAAGAATATTATGCAAAAAGGTTATAAAATATCATTTAATGATAATGTGTGAACTATACTAGACCGATGTCCAAGTGATAGGTTGATTGAAAATGTTAAGATGACTAAGAATAGAATGTTCCCTCATTTAATTTAGAGTGAAAAGACAAGACAAAAAGATCCTAAGGAAAATCACAAGGCAATCTACATAAATCATACATGGTTATGGCCTATAAGGTATGGACATATTCATTTTGGAGGTTTGAGTTTAATACAAAAGAGGCAGATAGTGAGAATATTACCACCAATTAATCAACTAGTGAGTTCATGTGAGATTTGTATTCTCAAAAGATAATATAGGGAATTTTTTAAAAATATGAGTGTCTTACAAAGTAAATGTGCCATTAAAAATTGTTCATATTGATATATGTAGACCTATTAAGACTCCAACATTAGGAGAAAGTTTATATTTTATAACATTCATTGATGATTTTAGTAGGAAAAATTAGATATATTTCCTCAAGTAGAATTATCAATCCTTTGGAATATTCAAGGATTTAAAATAAATGGTTGAAAATTATAGTGAATTATACATGAAGCTAGTCAAGTCATATAGAAGTGGTGAATACAATTCAAATGAGTTTTTATATTTTTATTGCTATCATAGAATTAAGAAACAATTTACTACAAGATACACACAATAGGAGAGTGGTGTTGCAGAGAGGAAAAATAGAACTATCATTGATATCACCATAAGTATGGTGAAGGCCAAACACTTCTATGATAAATACTACCTGCATAACCAGTAGAATGTGTACTATATATTCTAAATGGATGTCCTACAAAGAGTGTCAAGGATAGAAATACATAGGAAGCATGCACTGGTAAGAAGCATAGTGTATCTCACTTAAGAGTTTTTGGATATGTGGAATATGTAGATTTTTCAAAAAAATAAGATGAAATATGGATGATAGAGGTGAAAAACGTATCTTTGTTAGTTATAGTGAGTAGTCAAATTATTACATGTTGTATAATCACATTACCAAAAAGGTAATCATCAGTAGAGATATTGAATTCAAAGAAGAGTAAGCCTATAATAGAACTATTGATAGATAAATTATATTTGATTTAACTTAATAAGAATAAGAATCAATAGAATAAGGTGTGTAAGGTGGTCAACCATGTTAACTAGCAATAGGGACTCCAATAAGCAATATACAATGAGAAAATTTAGGAGAGCTTAGAACACTAAGGAATTTCTTACAAAGTGAATCATCAATCCATGAAATTCATGATACTCCTAATTCACAAAAAAATAATGAATAATATACTATGCTTGCATCATTAAGATTAATAAATATTGGTAAGAAAATAAGAAGTTTGAAAGAGATTTATGATTAAGGAAAAGAGAATTTAGACTTACAAACAATTTTTTTCTTTATTCTCTCACAATCTTGTATATTTTCAATAAATAACTATGAAAGGTCATTGGATTAAGGATATGGAAGAAGAGATGAATTTTATTTAAAGCAATAAAACATGGGAACTAGTATATCTACCTGAAAGTAAAGATAACATAGGAGTCAAATGGGTCTATAAGACTATGTTTAATGCAAAAAGAGAAGTTGAAAAGTAAAAATCAAAGTTAGTAGTAAAAGGTTTTGCACAAAAATATGGAATTGATTATAATGAGACATTTGAATCAATTTTAAGACTTGACACCAAAAAAAAATTAAATTATCCATAACAACACAAAGTAATAAAAATACAAAGTTTGATTTCTTTTAAAGAGACATGAGAGAAAGAGAGATCAAATAGGATATGTAGATTTCAAATATTAAAGAGCATTGAAAATATCAGAGAAATGAAAAGAAATATTAAAATATGAAGCTCAATTTATGATGTTTTTCATCCAAAGTACTCTATATTTGAGCATTTTTCTTAGAATTATTGTAGCAAAAAATTCCAAGAAAGCATGAGACACATTGTAGTTTTCTTAACAAGGCACAGACTTTATCAATCTAGTTCATTTTCAAGAATTGGATGAAAATATTTTTAAAACATCAAATGAAGGAAAATCAAAAGATATCTAAGTTTTATGTTAGAGTGTATGATGTTATTTAGTAAATCTAGAGCAATGCAAAGACTATTACATAGAATGTATTTTTTAAACTTTCATTAGATCCATACAAATAAAATAAAATCCACTAGTTATTGAAATAGAATAAATAAAGTTTTTGAAAACATTAAAACCATATTAGAATGTGGGATCATTGTCATCTCATGAAATTATATTGTATATAACTCTATAAAGTTTATAAAACATAGTTGTGGTAAAAGATTAAGTTTGAGAAGGAAACACCATTAATGATAGTTCCCAATGTATAAGTAGGGAATCATCATATTATTCAAGAGGAGGAAGAAGAGGCCATGGAATTAAACATTATGGCTGTGAAAATTTATATAAGAGGCATAGATAATGTCATTATTGTAAAATATTTCATCATTTTGAGGAGTGTAGAAATAAGCAGAGTCACATACAATATAAGAAGTCAAATCTCACTCATGATGAAGAAGGGGATTTTGGATACATACAAAATAGGATTGAAGGTTCTACCCATTATGAATTAGAGCACTCTATATCTAATATTATTTATTCTTTTCATATGGCATAAAAGTATCAAGATGATATCTAGTTTCCTAAATCCAAATGCTCAAATCAGATGACAAGAAATAATAACTTAAAAAAAATAATGAAACAAGGAGAAGTGAACTTTGGAGATGATAAAGTTGTAAAATTCATTGGAAAATTCAATTTAACTATATTCACCAATAAAGGTGAAGTAAAAAAAATTCAAGCTAGTATTGGTTTCTCGTGCTAAGAACAATCTTTTGAATATAGGTCAGTTGGTTGGGAAAAATAATAGAATATTGTTTTATAATGGAGATTGTAAAATTTTTGATAAAATTAATGGAAGGGAGTCGGTGGAAAAATTTTCTAGGAAATTAAATTAAATGTTTCCAATGAATATCTGTCCAATAATTTTATATGATTTGAAAACAAAAATTAAAGATAATAATTGTTGTTGCATATGTGGTATGGTGATTTAAATTTCAAAGATATTAATTTATTATGCACAAAAAAGGATTCAAGGTTTGTCAAAGATTAAAACAAAAGATAAGATTTATTATATTAAGATATTATTAAATCAATACAAGTATAATTTTACAAATGTAAAATCATAGCGAGCTTCACAAGCACTACAACTTGTTTATTCAAATACCTAGGGTGATACACAAACATTAAGTATTAGTAAGTGTCTTTATTTTTGAGCATTTATAGATGATTCTTCTCTAAATATATGGGTCTATTTCATTAGAAAAAAGAGTGAATCCTTTGTTTGTTTTTAGATTAAGAGTTTTCATTGAAAAGGTAAGTAGTTATTAAATTAAAATTTTGAGTACTAATAGAGGGCATGAGTTTAATTCAAAATAATTTAACAATTACTATTCTAAAAAGGGAATTAAATGAAAACTCAAAATATCATAAATGTTGCAACAAAAAGGAGTTGATGATTGAAAAATTAAACCATTTCTAACATGGCAAGATTCATGTTATGAGCAAAGCAAATGGGAAATAAGTTTTGTATAGAATCAGTAGTTATAGTAAAGAAATTAGATGTAAAATATTATACACTAAAGGAAGCTTGATCTAGTATAATATCCAACATGGGATACTTGTTAGATTTTAGTTCATTATCTTTTGTGTATGTCCCTAAAGAGACTAGAAATTAGTTTGACGAAAAAAAGTTAATTGTGCATTTTTGTTGGTCATTCTAAAATGAGTAAAACTTATAAATTTTGGGATCCCAAATCAAGTAATGTGATTGTATCACTTTATGTCATATTTGATGAAGGGGGACTATGCGAAGGAGATTTATAGTTGTAATGCCCAGTAACAATGGGACTAGATTCACCTCAAGATGATATTACTCCTCTCTCCATGAGTACTAGTAAAATTTCAAGACCTCATCATCATCAATATCGTCACTAGGAAATTATCTATCAAGCCTAAGTGTAAATATGACATCAAATTCAATCTCCCAAAAGAAGGTAAAAATCCTTAATTTGATTTATCAAAGAGATACCAATCAAGAGGATGCAAATCATATTGTTAACTTTGTTTTATTTCCTAAAAGTCAAACTGAATGAAGTGTTATCAAGATACAGTGGAACATGGTGTTTGGTCGGAGGAAATGGTAGAATAAATGAGGGAAATTGAGAAGAATGGAACTTCAGAGATAGTTTATCTTCTAAAATATAAAGACGTGATAGGAGTAAAACAGATATATATATATAAAATTATAAGAGTGATGGAAAGAATGGAAGGCGTAAGGCAAGGTTGGCAGCAGAACCATGTTCACAAGTCTATGAAATAGGTTACAAAGAAACGTTTGCACCAACTTATTGTTTGGATACAATAAGAGTAGTGTTATAATTGGTAGCCCATAACAAGTAAAAGGTTCACTAAATATAGGTGGAGTTAGAATTATTGAAAGGATTCATCGAAGAAGATGTTTGTATAAAATCCACCTAGTTTTGGAGTGATAGGGAAAGAAGATCAATTATATAAATAGAATAAAAATTTGTATGGTTTGAATCAAGCTCCTAAATCTTAGTATTTACCATGGATTTGTTAGAATTCAAAGTGAACGAACATTATATGTGAAAAATCAAGGTAACCAAATATTAATGGTTTGTTTTTATGTTGATGACTTGCTATTTACATGAAGTAGTTTTATGATGACGTATGCATTTAGGAAACCGAAGGTGTAGTTTGGGATAACTGAATTACTTTCTTGGTGTGGAGGTATATCAATCAATTAATAGCATTTATATTTGTCGTGCAAATTTTGCTTAAAATATATTGAGATTTTTCAAAATGGAAAATTGTAAGGAAGTGGAAAGTCTATCAATACAAGCTGAGTTGAGTGAGAAAGACAAGAGCAGTATTGTGAATGAGAATCAATCTTAAGGGATGGTCGGTAGTCTGATGTATTTAACAAGTAATAGACTAGATATTTATCATGCAGTATGTATGGAAAATCCACATGAAAAACATATGAGAGCTATAAAAAGAATACTTCGAATATTTAGGGCACCGTGGATCATGGCATTCATTTTACAGCATCGAAGAGTCAGGAAACAATTGGGTTTTTAGACTCAGATTGGGTTGGTTCAGTAAATTCTCAAAAATCAACTCCAGGGTATTGTTTTAGTCTTGGCAATGGCATTATAACTTGGAGGTCAAAGAAGTAACAAATGATTTCTATTTCTACAATAGAAACAGAGTATATAGAAACAACATTAGAATACTGTCAAGTAGTTTTGCTACAAAGAGCTTTTGAAAATTTGCAATAACAAAACACTCCTCTCACAGCTATATATTGTGATAACAATAGTACTATTTAGATAGTCAAAAATCCTATTCTACATGTAAGAAAAAAACATATATAAATATTCTTCATCACTTTATTAAAGATTTGAGTTCACAACGAGAAGTGTAGTTACACATTTTTACGATATAGAATCAATTGACAGGGCAACTATTTTTCGTCCAAATAATCCATATTTGTCTAGGGTTGCGGAAACTGTAGCACGTCCACAGTAGCTTGACAGTTGATTGGATCAGAAAATAGGTATCCGTATGTGTCCACATCTTGCTGGTGACTTATGGTTAAGGTCTAATAGTTATCCATCAATTGTAGATGGAATTAACTGCTCTGATATTATTGTTGTCCTTCTCGAAAGATCTAGTCTGGCAAGGACTAAAATGATTGCATTCGGTTATCATGGTTGGTAGTGAAAAACAAGAATGACGGATTAGAAAGAAAAATGATGTAAGTGGAACGTTTTGTTGCTCAACAACCCAGCCTAGTAAGTCATATTCTTTATATCTGTGGCCATTGTTGAAGAATCCAGCATTATAGGTAGTTCAATCATTAGAGAAGAGTAGTTTCCAAAAAAAAAAAAAAAGTGTTGCTGGAATTATGCATTTTTTTATTTAAAGGTAAATGATAAAAGTAAAGCAAATATTTTCTACAGAGAAATGGTCGAAACCTTAATCCTTCTTGTAGTTACATTGTCTTAACCCCCACCTTTGGACTAAATTCGATGCCTTTGTGACAATAGTTTCATTTTTTAATTGTAAAATTCAATCAATTTTTTTAATATATTATATTTTGATATGTATTGATGAAATTTGAAATACATTGAAAAAAATTTAAATATTTATAAAAATATATAAATTATTTTTAATATTTAATTTTTTTATATAAAATATATTTATATTTAAAAATTAATACTAAATTTAAAAGCAAATGTTAAATCAATAATTATCATCAACAAATTTCATGACAGGTATAATCGAACATCAAATTTAATTTCTGCAGCCCCACCAATTTGATTTGCAACTTAATAGTTAAGTATCATCATTCTCACCGAATTTAACTAAATCTAGATTTGTAGAATAGTTTTGCTCAAATTTATACCACCAATTCAATCAACATGAAAATGATTTCATGTTTTAACTTTTTCTATATGAAAAAAAAAAAAAAAAAAAAAAACAACGATTGGACTGATGAATTGATGACCGACATGTTGAGTAGTATTTGTCACATGAACTATTAAAATATTCACCTCGTTTATCATTGTTTCTAATTTATATATTTGTGGGTAGTATTTTTTTTAATAAAGTAGAGACAATAAACTGGGCATACATTTTTTTTATTTTATACTTGTAATATAATAATAATTAATTTTTTTAAATAAATATAATATTTAAAATTTAAATAAATTTCATATTATATTTTTGAATATTAATTGTTAAATATTAATAAATAATAAAAATAAAAATAAATATTAACAACTAATTTTGTTAATTATATTGATAGTGTTTTTATATTTGATATTTAATTACTTTATTATTTTAAAATTAACATTATAAAAAATTCAATATTTATTTTTAATTAATTTATTTATTTGAGTGATAATTATTTTATAATATTGACGGTGAATTATTAATTTGTTGTTGTGATTTTATTTGTTTTAAAATAAAATAATTTAATTATATATTTACCATGGAATGTTGATTTACTTAGAAATAAAATAATTTAGTTAATAATATTTCTTATTTGGACTTATAATTATGACATGAGAATATTAGTATGTAATTATTTAAAAGGCAACAACATAAAATAAAAAATAAAAAAAATTAATTATTTTAAAGCTAACATAATTAAATTAAAAAATAAACAACAAATATTACTTTTCCTTACAACTTCTTTCATTACTTTTATTGTGAAATTAATTTCTACTTAATGATTACATTATATCATAATTAATAAATAAATTATCATATTTATTATCACATTATATTTATTAATAATCATAGCAATGAAATTGTAAAAATAAATTAACATAAAAATATTACAATATCATAATAAATAAAATAGATAAGATACAAATAATCATATTTACTTTATCGGTAATATAAAAAGTTTACTGTATTATATTTATAAATATTTATATAATCATAACTAATTTATAGATAATATAAAGAGTTTATCAAATCATAGTTATTATAATCATATCATAACAATGAATTGTAAATATAAATTATTATATAAGAATTGTAATATTATATAAGCATAGCTATATAGATTTTACTACATCATATTTATAAATAATAATAACAATAATATATAAATATATCAAAACAATAAAATTATTATTTATAAGCTATATATAATATAAGTTATATATAATCACGTCATATTTATAAATAATTAAAACAATTATATATATATATATATATATATATATATATATATATAAAGTTATGAAAATAACTAATTTATAGATAATTTAAAATGAAATTTTAAAAATAAATTATTATAAAACATATTACTATATCATAATAAATGATAAATAAACTAACATACATCTCTTAATATATATATATATATATATATATATATATATATATATATATATATATATATATATATAAAAAAAATTAATGTTATTTATTTATAAAATAATATCTTATTTTTGATAAAATCTACATGAACATATTTATAAAGTCTTTATAATTTGATATTTATGAAAATAACATATATATTTATCTAATAATAACTTTCTCATATGTGTTTCACATTTTCTACTGTTGGTAATATAAATCAATATAGTTTTAATAGTTTCACTAGATTTTAGTTATATGTTAACACAGTTTGTAGACATTTATCAGGTCCAAGATAAATATAAAATAATAAAACAGACTTAATATTTTAATAGTAAATAAATATGATTTTTGTAAACCCCTCAATCTTCCAACTAAAATTCTATATAATGGAGATTGGTTCTTGTTATCTATAATTTTAGTGAGTTATGCCTAATGCTTCTAGTTATTCATGCTTGGATCTCACAACCTTAAAAACCACTCTTGAAAGGTAGGCTAGAAATCTATCGTAACACTAAATATTTTTTTCATTATAATGTTTAATCATAGGAAGGATAAATGAGTGATTCAATACCATTTATGGATCTTGGACCAAAGTATTAATTATAATGAAGCCATAATTTATAGCCTTCAATCCATTCACCAAATTCTTTAAAGTTAGACTTATTTATTTTCATGTCCCATATCTCTAATGCAGATTCTAAATATCTTGAGGTCATGTATGGCCTCTTAAAATTTATACAAACATTCATATATACATAAATTTATTTATGATTGAATTTAATTTATGAGATAGTCATTTTGGTACAAATGAGATTTTAAATGGAGTTACAGATCAAAAGTTATGATTTATTTAAGTTTGGACTTCCCATCAATCTCCCTTTAAATATTTGATTGAATATTGTTATAAGACTATTATAAATACCATAGATGAGTTTTAATTGACAAAATGTGTCATTATGATATTTTATCACACCATGTTTTCACTAATGTTTATCAATTTTGATATATCTAAAAATCTACCTGTAAGTTGAGGACCAACCTGAAACTCAACCTCTTGATTATGAGGGCCTTCATTTTCATTTATGCAAATGTTTTGATACTATTTATTTGACCACACACTATAATAAATCTAATATAAAGGAGACATTGGTGGAAGGATGTCCTCTTTGATCTTCTTTATATGAACAATGCCAAGTTCTAAGAGTGTTTCATTCAATTAACCTTTATAAATGTCTAAAGTCCTTAATAAAAATGAGGTTACTTTTTATCTAATGAATGAAAATGAATATATAAGAACCTTGTTGGAAGAATTGGAAGAATCCAATGTAGAAGCAAAGGCAATAGTAGCAAAAGGAAAAGGTTCTTATGTTTAAAGGGAGAATTTTCAAGATATTAAATCAATCAAAGATTTTATCCTCTTCTTTCAAAATTATTCTCTCAAAGGTAGGGAGGATTGGATCAAATTATGGCGGGAAAAAAAGGAAAATGTTATAAAATATCCCCAATAAAATAATATGATATTACACATAAAAATGAGACAATGGGGGTAGATCATATGGTAGAAGTAATGTTGTTTTGATTTAGTATCTTATTGATGGTTTTATAAAGTTTGGTGGATGGTTAATGAATAATTTGTTGATCATTCTAGGATTGTTAACAGAAGGTTGGTTATAACATGGTTAACAATTTCTGAGTGATTTATTGTTTTTTCTATCTTTAACTCTACAAGTGAAGGGGTTTCAAGTCAACTTAAATGTTTTTATCTTATTTAAGCTAATTTACAAGGATTTTAGGCCTTTTAAAATCCATTTCTACCCATACTTAAAAATTAAGTAAATTTTTATTTAACTAAGGACACTTAACCTAGAAGAGAATCATAAAGACGAGGCCATACCAGTCAAATATAACAATACAATTGATAGAAAAAGAGTGAAGAAAATAATCCAAAAAACAAATAAAAAACAACAAGAAAATGGCCATAAATGCAAATATTTTTGACAATAGCTACTAGCCAAAAAGCAAATAACAAAGAGACCAAATAGGAGTCTCCCATGAAATTTTATTTGTTAAATCTGAGAGACATTGCCATTGGTTTCAAACCCTATTTACCTTTACCTTCCTTTATATTGATAAAAAATTTCCATTCTCATTCCTCCATAAGGTTTCTCAGTATGGGGATAAAAATTTATAAAAATTCTACTTGATTCTATGTTTGTGTTGAGTTAAACATGCCTTGTATTTCTAATAGAGGATATGATGATGGATTTGATGTAATCTGTACATTTCCATTAGTCCTATTATGTAACACAACAACCCATCTTATTCCAAGGGGATCTCTGTTTCTGATCCCTCATCATCACTTCCACTATAATTTGTAGCTGCAACTGTATTATTTTCAATTTCTACATTTTTTCACCACAAAATGATATTCTTAAATTTGAAACTAGGCCAATCATTTACAAGACACCCTATTTTGAAACACCTTCTAAGCCTATAAGGAATACCTTCAAAGTCTAGGGATTTCAACCATTTTTTCTCCCCCACCTAGAGTTCTAATTGAGAAGGTAAATCTTAAAAAAAATAAACATAAACCAAAAGACATGCATATGTGGAATGCCACATAATAGCAGTGAATTTGTTAGTGGTTCAAAAATTACCTATTGTATTTCTAATGGAAGAAAACACCAAATCATCCCAAAACTGGTATAGAATATTTGGTTTCCTAATCCAAATCTATTTGAGTATTAAAAAATTTAGTTTGGGCATTAAAATATGGATGTCAGGGTTTTACCATTAGAGTGTGTTTATCCCAGTCCCAAACCATGTTATTAAAAATAGCCTCTTTATCTGCTATATAATTAGAAATTAGAATAAAAAATCCTCTAGAATAGGGATGAATCTATATTTTACCATCCACCTTAGATTACCATAGGGTTGAGATCCACTCATGTAAAGCTGGTAGAGTCAACCAAAACCCTTAAAAATTAGAAATCAATCCCTACATAGTTAGTCATTCTTCCTTTCCATTAATAAATTTAATCTATTGTTTATCAAATAGAATAATAGGGGAATCCTTTGTTAGAATCACAAGAGAGCTTTTGCATCCTCCCACAACTTTTGCAAATGATATTCCACCTGATACCTATCCTATTTTTTGGTCTCCAACTTTAGACTATGTCCTTGCCTCTAATAACATTGGATCGGCCCTCCCATGCTTACATCCTCCTATTGTCACAATCTAAGCTTGATCTACCATATTCCAAGTATTCTACAGGTTCAAATTTCTTGTGTATCTTGTGGTTTGACTAACTACTTCACATCTAGGTTTACCATCCATAAACCTAAGATCTATATTATATCTACCTCTATTTAACATAAAATGTTACGTGACCTCCTTTCCTCTATCATACTCAATTGTGATGATTCTAATTTCAGATTTGATAGTTCTCTTCTCCCAACTATTTATTAAGAGTGCCCTCTGCTTATTATTATCTTTAGTTACATATAAGACAAAGTATGAAAGCCCTAGACCTGTCTTCATTCTTTCACTCAGGTGCTTCTATTTCCATGGAAAGGGATGCTTCCAAGGAACCAAGTTGATTAGGGTTCATGTTATTTTCCACTAAGCTAAGGTGATTACGGTTCACATTATCCACCATAGTAAAAAATGTTTGAAATCTAAAAATATTTTCAATGTGTTTATGATAATTTTTTTTTTATAAAGCTATTTTGAAAAATGGGAGATATAAATTTCTTCAAAAGCCATAAAAAATTTATAGGATTTGTAATAAGACAGTAAGAACCTTAAAATATGTGGAGAACATAAAACATTATCTAGTCCATTTTTTAGGATAGTGGAAAAATGTAGTTTTCTTCTTTAATCCATTTCAAAGTTAAATTTGAGAATGATATAAAAGAATAATAAAATTTTGGGATATTTTTTATATTAAGAAATAGTTGAGGTTAAAAAATGGCGTATTATAGAGAAAACAAAACAAAAAAAATTCCAATAATAATAATCAATCAACAACTATGATAATTAATAAAAACTAGTACAATCAATTGTGACATGAATATGAACTCCGTTATTTCTTTCTAAAATTTTTGTTGAATTATTTAATTTTCTTGTAAACTATTAATAAATTTATGAGAATAATAAAAGATAAATATATTTTTATATTTTACTAAGATGTCTAAATACGCTAAGATGCATCTCTAGATATAATTGTTTTAAGTTAAAGTAAAGAATTTACTAGTGGGGAAATAATGTTTAAACAATAAAATTTACATGAGTCCCATTATCACCAAAATAACCCTATAAATGTATTGATTACATATTTTAGTCCCAAAACTGTACTGTATGTGTTTTTGGGTTGTCAAATTCCACTAACCATGTTATTAGAAAAATGCTCATAAGATGAGGAAATCATGATGACAAAGAAAAAGTGGGACATAAATTCCTCAACAATAGGTGATTTAGACAAATAATTAGAAAATATATAGATAATATAGAATGGATGATTTAATAATTAATACATAATTAGTGTCTACTTTTATGTTTCTACATTTTACCTCCATTTTATAGATGTGTGTATATATATATCAAAATAAATATTTATGATAAAGATATAATATTGGTTGCACATAATATTTTCCAAAAAAAACTCCAATACATTTGTTTTCTTATATATTGATAAAAATTTAGATTTTAAAAAACTTCAAAACCTTGTACAATAAAACTAAAGATAAAATATTTAAAGCTAAAAGATAACACCTCTACCAATAGCGCTTAGAACACAAATTCAAATCTACTCGGAACTAATTGCCCTGAGAATAACAAATCAAAACCCAAAAGATAGTTAACCAAAATACTTATTATTTTTAACGAACTGCCCAACAAGATCGTGTAGAAAAAATGTGTTGAAATCTTCCTCTAATGACCTTTGAGAAGGATGGCCTTGTTAAGTATTCCTTTCTGATTCCTACGCAGTAGAGACCACCCCTTCTTGAAATGTACATCTGAGATAAGATAAAAAGATATAACAATTTTGATTTGACTGAATATGTGTCACTCCCATTACAATGTCCTTCTATAGATTGTTACCTTAAAATCATAGAAGGGGAACTTGCAGTTTCCTTAATAACTACACCAGCTTGTATCACTTCAATTGTGACTTCAATTTTTTTGGAATCTGAGTCATCATCTTCGATTTTAGTATTATTCACAATGAAATAACTAGTAAGTAAATATTTTCACTATGTGGACTCCAATATACTTATTAATTATTTTTTCACAGCAACATGGGTTAGTGAAAATAATAATAATTTAATAAAATATACAAAAATGTATAATTATTGTGTAAGATCTCATAACTTATAAATTATGGTAAATATTACATTCATTTCTAACTAAAAGTTTTACTGACAAGAAAATAAGTTATGTAGCCCCAAAAAAAGTTTGAATTGTATTATTAAAAAAAAAATTATTTAAAAATTGAATTATTATAAATTTTAATTAGGTATTTTATTAGTTGTAGGCTTTCAAATCTAACATGTTAAATATAATAATATTTATAATTTAATAGTATACTTTAATTTAATGAATAAGACATATATATTTATTTTAATTTTTGAAATGAACTTGTAAAAAAACATATCTAAAAAATGATGTGGATTATATATATTATATGTAAAATAAAATATAAAATCAACAATATTTAATATGATAAAATATTATTTTTAAAATATTTATGTTATAAATAATTTTCTTAATATAAAATTATAATATGATATAAGATAAGTGGAAGAATAATGTGAACTATATAAAACATAGAGACAATACCATCTCAATAACATAATATATAATAATGTAAATTTTAAATATATACTCTTTTAATATTTTTTAGAATAATTAAAAATATAATTATAGATAATATAAATTATTACATCATTAAACATAATGAATATTTTACGAAATGAATTAGAATAATCAATATGTTATATATGTAAGCATGTACATAACAAACATTTCACACATTTTATGTACATAAATCATATAGATTGCACACAAGATATTGAAATTCTGTTACCAAAGTATAATAATATCTCCCACTAAATAGTGAAATAATATTTTAAATAATAATAAAATATTAAATCTAAAAATAAATTAATATATTTTAATAATTTGATAAAAATATAAACATAAGTAAAATATACATATTTCACCATTTCATAAGAAATAATTCGATGATTTTGGAGTGATATACAGGTATCTATGGCATTTTAATGCAAAAATGTGGGACACGTCATATGATTTTACCATGGTGCATCAACCATAATGTAAAAGATACACCAAATACATATCAAATCATAAAGGACAAGGAATATAGATAAATAACTAAGCGCACACATGACGTAGTGAATAAAAATATAGCATATTGTGAGAGAAATATAATTGCCTTAACCGACACACATTTTGATTTAACTAATTATAATCATTCTCACTGTATTTAACTATATCTCAATTTGTATGATAGTTTTTATTAAATTTATTCTATGAATTCAATGAACATGATAACAATTTCATGTTTAAAGGTTTTATATATTAAATAAAATATTGTATAGATGAATCAATGGCCGGCGTAATGAGCAGTATTTGTCGCATACAAGTACTAGTTGTATTACAAATAATAGTTGTATTACAAATAAGGGAAACCTTGATAAAAGTAAAGAAGTGTGTAGTTAATTGTTACAAACAGAAAGCATATCATATACTGAATTAAAGTTTACAAAGATGGGTGACATTTTAATTACATTTTATAAAATATATTTGATAAATAATATATATTTAATAAATAATATATCGCATTTTTTTTAATATTTAAATATTAA
>JARHVA010005602.1:1120000-1122500 GCA_037957365.1 Torreya grandis | reverse complement strand
CAAAATGTGCAAGTGGTAAAATATTTGTGTGGGATATGTTGTGATGGTGAAGTGTAATGAAAAGGTATTTCATGTGATATAAAACACCATAGAGGCCATTTCAAGATGCATTATGGGCATACACATATGTGACTTTATACATTATAATGATTTGTTTGAATACTTTCTAATTTCTACTAGTGTTAAATACAAATCCTATGTGTGTTTCTCTTAAGTTAATTTTAGTGTTTTCTTTAAAAACCTATTTTAGAGCCTTGTAATCTTTTCTTATTTGCTATTTTTCATGTCATCTCTTTATTAAGGGTATTTTTAATTTCATTCATCAAATTCTAATTAAAGTTGTAGCTTTCATATATTAGCAATTTGTCAATGAGTTTAATTTTAATTATTCACTTTGTTTTTTATATAAATTCATAGTCTTCAGGGTTGTATCGGATCTAGCATAGGATAAAAAATAGTGTTGGGTGAAGGCAAAATAGCATGGGAGGCTGGTAAACGGTCTAAGCAGTGAAACCTTCACATATAACCAACAAATAAAACAAAAGAAAGTAGTCAACCAAAATATTCAGTAGTGATTTGGTTATAAAAGCCTGTAATTTTTTAAAATAAAGAAAAGATTAATACAAAAAAAAAATAGATAATACAAACCATTATTGTCAGTAGAATAAGATGTTGTATTTAGACAAAAATAACAACCTTATTTTATCCTCGCTTGAATGCTTCCAAGATGTTTGCAACTTTTAGATAATCTACAACTTCAATCATGTTATCACCTTCTAAGGCATATGATAAATTTAAAACAATGATATTGGACTTATTTCTAATTTTTCAAAATTTCAAAATGCCAATTAGGTCACCAAATATCCATGAATCTTAACTCAGTCAAAAGAACTTCTGCAGGGCTTTATGTGGGCATGTTTGAACTTGAGAAAGATGTTATTAATATAGTTTCCTATTAAATAACCCTTTGAATGGATTCTTATATTATATTATACCACTCTATTTTATCCACTTAATAAATCCATAAATCTAAAATAAACTCATTACAATAGTACCTAATCTTATGTTCTCAAAATTCACTTTGTACTAGCTCTATTATAGTGTTCTGTCTAGGCCTAGTTATTTCTTAGAAAGGATGTTTGCTTCCAAATTCCACTTAATAACCTTTTTTAAATGACCTATTTAATTCTTATATATTTTATAATATGATGATAAATCAAATATTTTATTAATTTCTCATAAAATTTATCTTAATAATAATTTTTACACTTTAAGTCCATACATGCCTACTCAATCTTTGATAGGTATTAATTCGAACTTATTCAGCAATTATAAAACCATTATAAAATGATAAATTTTCATTGAGATACCTTCATAGAATATTTACAACCCAAGAACAAGACTAACCATCAATTTTATTCCCACATTCTATGTTTTCTCAATGAAAACCTATAGTAAACCAATACACAATCAGAATTTACTCATTATAAAAAGATTGTTTTCATATGATAACACTTGTAATCCATTGAGCACGACTATGGATGTGGCCATGCTGAAACCCTAACCTTCATGGCCGTGGATCGTGGCGACCAGATCCTAGCTTCCTAAGGGATCCATGGTGCTTGTGTGCGGCGCAGAAAGGAGAAGATCCATTATTGCGTGGTACTTTAGTTTGCTTCATTTTTCTATATCGTGGATGGAACCAGGGCTGGATTTCTATCCTGAGTTGGACTGCCATCCAGATTTGGTTTGTGAAGAAAATAGTGAATATATGGGGGAAATTTTATTTCCTTTGTTTGGAACTTCAAAAATTAGTGTGTAGAGAGGATTTGGCCGTGGGAATATTCGACCAATGCGCATGGTGAGGGTTTGGCTATGGGGAGTTACTTGTAAGGTTCCCTGCAACATTTGTTGATGAGATGACTATAGATCGAGAGGGGCTCTGCTCCTGCTGAAACCCTATGTCCAAGGTTGTGGAAGCTGCATTTCAAGGTTGGAGACCACATCTAGTTTTTTGCCAATGCCTTTTATCGGCCTGGGGTCATTGCTCATGTTGTAGTGCTTCTAGACATCTTTGACGAAGTTTTGATTGCCATGGCAATGAATCCTCTGAGAGTAGCAGAGGGAGAGAATGGGCAGATGATTGGGTGGATGGATTGGGAATTGGCAGAGTTGGTTCTAGGGCTTGTGTCTTTGAATTATTAGTTGGGGTTGGGGTTTGGGGGTTCTCATTTGTGTGGTTCCTTCATACCCTTCCTCGTGTATGCACGGCACTGTAAGGTGAGATATACTATTGCATGGATTTGTTTAGGTTTCAGGTGGTTATAAAACCTGGGTGCTTTTATTGGTCTATATTGGTGGTTTCAGGTCCCTGTAAAACCTGTTCTATATACTGGTCTCCAGTAGGATTCAAGAATTCATTTCCTGGTGGTTGTGAATGCTCTATCTTTCATGATTCTGTTAAAGGGTTTTGTGGTCCCTTCAAAACCTGCTTTTACCT
>JARHVA010005602.1:1110000-1115000 GCA_037957365.1 Torreya grandis | reverse complement strand
AAAGTATCAATGTCTATAGTCTTCCTAATTGTAGAGGTTAGGGTCTTAGGGGTGTGTTGTTTGTCAATATGTACTCTCGTAGGCTTATTAGGGGCACAATGTGCACCTAGCATATCTTGTGCAGAGTTGTTTATTCTACCAAAGAACTCTTAAAAATTAAAATACTTTGGAACTTCATTCATAACAAATTCACAATACATTTTTCTCAAAAATACATCGGGACCTCGTTATTATTTTAAGGTGGATGATCAAAAACCATCTACCATCAGTCCAAAAAAATCTAGTTTATTATATCATGAGTGCACTAGTGTATTGGAATATGTTTAGCCATCAAATCTAGTGGCACATGAATTTTCCCATCAATGAATAGGTCAAATATTTGGACTTTGGTTATATTTTTGTCCTTCATAGTGGTTGTAGATAATTTGTTTGAATAGTATGCTCTAAATATATTTTTATAGTTAGACTACCTATCAATTTGACCCATTAATGAGTTAATTTCACCTAATAATGGTTATAATGTGCTTCACATATAATATTTGTGGGGGTTGTTTGCATTGATAGCAAATATCATAATCAGATTCTCAATTTCTAACTTATTTTCAATGAAATGAGATGGTACATCCTTTTGATTACTATGGAGGGATTTAAGAACTACATGAGGGCTAGTATGGTATTATGAGGTAGGAGTGATAAGAGGGTTTTGTAGTTGAGAAGGGATAGGATGGTTTTGTGGGTTATTAGTGATAGGAGGGTTAGGTTTTTGTTCAATGCTACTTGTCTCTACATGTGTTAAAAAAATAATTTGAAGAAAAATGCAACAAACTTAACAAATTTTGTTTTTAAATAGACTAAAATGCATTTTCATACCTTTCTTTGGATGTGTCATTGTCAAATTTAGGGTGCCATGATATCAATCAAGTACATATTTACTTTTAATACATTTTGATCATAGTTTGAATTGATAGCAAATAAAATGCATTGATGATTTTTATTTCATTTTAAAATAAAAAAGCCACATATGCAGTTCTATTGTTTTAATACCATGCACATGGTTCTAAATCAAAAATACCAAGCCTATGTTGTATAACCTAGTATGTATTTTTTAGGAATCATCTACATGGAATTTATTTCATGAGATTATATCCTATTTTGACCCCCATCTCCATGCACTTACCCCATGATTAATTCAGAGATGTAACTACTACAAGAGCCTTTCACTTAACTTTCTCTTTACCATTTTCTTTTATCTTAGAATAATCTTGAGTTGATTAATTTTATTTGATAGACTAAGGAAAACCAATGTTATTATAACAAAAGTATGAGTTACATGGTAAATTATTTTATTCATATACTTATGTTAATCATGCCAATATTTTTTACAATAGGCACACTTAACCTTATCTTTCTTAGGTTTATATTTAGAAGAAGAGTTTTCTATGGTTTTTGTGGAGGAAGCCGGATTTTATTCCCTTTTATTCTCTTGATACTTTTTATTTTGTTTCATATCCATTTTTTTTAATCCTTATGTTTCCTATTTCAAATAGTTAGAACTTATGGTTTTGAGGACTTTAATGTGCCCATATGAATGAAATTATCTCACTCCTTATTCAAGTCACAAGAAAATAATCTATAGATGGCATTTTTTATGTAGTTCCATGTATATGTTTGGTAGCATGGAAAGTAGAGATGAATATAGTTTAATTTATACCTAGTTTACAGAGTATAGAAATAACCAATTGATCATACTTTTTATCTATTCCAAATTATTTTAAATATGATTTAAATTAAATAAATGTATTTAATACACCTTGTATGGTGTCAAAGCTCCTATGACTAAAAATGATGATCTCGTTCTCAAGCTCATGAGCTCTCATCACATACTACTTCATAAAGAGATATTTTAGTGTGATCTATAATTCATTATGATTTTTTATAGATTAAATATAAAAGATTAGATAAGGAGATAAAAGACACAAAAATCCAATGGATTCATCATAATGATTTATCCATTTAACTTTTTATTCATTAATATTTGGTCCAGTCTCGATGCCCATAGTTATATAATGTGAAACATTACTCTTCAAAATGATTTGAATTTTATATTTCCATTCATAATATCTAAAAAGGCATGATATGACTTATAAAATTAGCATTTATTATGTATAATTAAGTTTCTTGATGAAACAATGAAAAATAAGCTAAAAAATGAAAATAGACACACAACACACCCCTAAGATTATTTTAGATCAAACCCATGGGTTTTAGTACTTTACAGTTTTAGTGTGATTTAAAAAATGTCTCCAATGTAATGATGATGAAAAACCAACACTTTTGAAATAGATAGCACTACAATCCAAGTTTCCTATCAAAATTTACAATATTTTATATATTTTGGCATTGATAACATATTTTTATTAAATTTTCACTAAATTTAAATGAATTTTTACTAAAAATATCTAATTTCAATAAAAAAAATTAGGGATGGGAAGATGTGAACCAAATTTGTGATGCTACCTTAATATCCCACAATATCATAATGAAAAACTTCACTATTTTAAACCTTTTACAACCACCATTATATACATGTTTATAAAAACATGAATGTAGAACACAAATGTGGAGACAGGAAGTGACAAATTGGAGATAAAACACCAATATTCCTATGCCAAGGTCTATATGTTGTTTAAAATCCTTCACTTAGTTTCTATAATCTAAAAACCACTATCACACCACATATGGATCTAGAGAATAACCAAAAAACATTCCTCTTGTTTTAATCCTTTAGGACTTACTAAATGTAAATCCTATATTATTAAAAAGATGAGTATAGTAAATTAGGGTAGAAATATGTAATAAATACAATCATTTATATATTATAAAATTGACCTACTTTGATCTTTCTAAAAATAACAATAAATAATATAAATGATAACTTACCTAGAAAATGATAGGGATGAATGATATGGAGGTTGAAAAGTAAGGTAGAAGTTGGTTTGAGTGTCATAAAAAAGATACAGGTGTCAGAATACTTCCTAGATAGTAGAACCCTAATTGGATAAAAGTTTCATATGGTGTTAGTGTCCCTATTTTGGTAGTAATGTCCTCTATGCAAGATTATTCTAAGCTTATAGGTACACATGTTTCTATATCTATAAGCCTTGTTCATACATGCATGAGTTTTGAAACCTTGTAGATGGTATATTTTGACTTGTTTAATATGAATAAACCCTAGTGCTCCATATTGCTAGGAAATCTAGTTGATAGAAGTAGAAAATTTTGTTTGTAATTAGGGTAGGCTAGACATCCTTGACACCCAAATTTGTGAGATTTGCCTACATACCAATACTTTGTAGAGGGATCAAGACCCATGTAGTTATCCCCACCTAAGTACTGGTGAAAGTTGAACTAAATATATTATGATAGTTGACTTGAGTGTTTTGAATGTTCTTGAGATTAGAAATCTGAGTAATTTGAGGTTAGGGATGTTGTATATGGTAGTATTTTGGACTGAATTGTCATAGTTTGCATATGAGTATTTGATATATAAATAGGAATGGTCATGTCATTCATGATTCCCTCAACCTGAGAAAACTGGTATTAATCTAAGCTAAACTCATATTAATCTAAGCTAAACTTATCCAAAAATGTTAAATTTTTACCCCAACCTATGTAAACCTAGACTTTACTTTAATTTTTTGTCCAATTTAGATTTTTATGAAACTGAGGCTACTAGATAGTAGTGTCATATATTATATAGTAGAATCATGTGGTGCTAGTTTCTTAATTTAGGTGCTAATATGCATCTCTTCTAATTTATGTGCAATCGTACTGATCTCTATATAATTATTTTCTAACGTGTTTACTTGTCTAATTTTTATATTCTCATCTTGTGTGATAAAAATGTACTGTGAATGAATTTGGTAGCCTGATTTCTATGAAAAAGTATTGTGAATGGTCCTATTTTGAGGAAAGTTGATGAACCCATTTAATAATTATCCTCAATATAAAAATCTCTACAATATGTGTGTTATCTAGAATATTTATTATATCTACATAATAATCCAATATAATGTGCATACATAACATCATAGTGTATGATAATATGATCATAAGTATGTAATGTGTGATGTATGTTATTTTTAACATCAATAAGGCTATCAATATTGATATATCAATATATGTAACAACAAATCTGAGTAATAACTTATTAACTACCTAAGGGGATGTGGCATGAAATCCATAGTGACACCTAAGTATAAAGGGGAGGTGCATGAGGTCCCTCATGGAATCTAAAATTGGAGTGTGTAACAAGCAAGAGACAAGTGTCATGTTGATGATGCATATAATAAATCATACATGCAACACACATGAAGCACATAAAGTAGGCCAAGGAGCCACAAAACAAGGGACATGGGCATATGTCACTAAATATGAGAAAATAATATATACAAAGACATGTTCAAATTTACACATATGCAATCAAAAATCAAGTTAGTATAGAGTCACATAGAAATACATGTTCAAATTTATAAATACATAATCACGAAGACAAACACAAGGACATGGGCACATGTATAGAGCATACATACAATGAAAATAAGTGTAGTAGATCTATAGAGCAATGGCATATTCATATGCCCTCTAATAGAAGAATCGTAGAGAAATAATCAAGTATAAACTAGGAAGTGTAGAATGAAAGTATGAATGAACATGTAATACAAATCTTTGTAAGAGCCAAGGTGTACATATACTAAGTTTAATGTAGTAGTATCTATAAAAATATCTAAGTGTAGCATGATCAATACCAAGATATAACTATGTTAAATCTATAAGGTAAATTTTAAAAATATGTAACCTGATAATCAAAATTATGTATAGGGTGCCCCCAAATGGGAAAATGTGTCAAATGAAGAACTTGTGTATCTATGTAAATGTCCTTAGTGGGTAGATAATATCAAATATAGATTGTTTTAGTGGACCTGAGTCTTTTAGTAATC
>JARHVA010005602.1:1020000-1105000 GCA_037957365.1 Torreya grandis | reverse complement strand
GCTTGATAAAATGAAATTTGAGTCACTTGAGAAAGAGGGGGGTTAGTGTGTAATATTTACTGAATGTAAAATCCACACCCCTAGTGTGGGCACGGTACCTATATACCAATACCCTAAGGAGGGATCATGATATATGTAGTTCTTCCACCAAACATGCTTTGTGAAATAGTGTGATGCATATGTGAATTTCAATTTGATTGTATTTGAGGTGGCTTGGGACTAGTATGAGGGTTTGAGTATGTTTGTTGCTATGTTGGGTGACTGTTTGCAAAGAATAGGGAATTTTGCCTTAGTGTTTTATTTGTATTCTTACTTTATTTGTAATTTTGGTGTCCTCCTTTATAAATGAGATTTGAGTATAAATGATATTTGAGTGGGATTTTATAGGAAATAGTTTGTCATGGGTCAGATGTATTCATGCTAGGTTGACCTAATTTGGAATAAGGACCAAATGAAAATGATCATTGGGGCTCAAAGTGTAAAAGGATAGGAACATCAAAAATGGGATAGTTTGGTCACTAATGTTATAGTAAAAATGGGGTGATCCTATCCTACAAGCTTGAGTCCTAAGGGAACATGATTTACATGGGGAATATTGTCTAGCTAAGGTGGAATAAGGGTTAAAAAGATTATGGATGATTGGTAATGATAAAAAGGTGCCTATAAGGGTTTCATGAGCATGTAAAAAGGACCTATGGATGGGTTATCATAACCCACACTCAAACTACCAATTTGGACATATTATATGACTACATTTTCCCCCTCTTTATTCTAGTGATGCAGTAAAACAAAATACTATGATAAAAGAAAAATTGAAAGCATACATAAACTTACCTACAAGGGTGAAGCCTATGAAAATGTGTGATTCTGAGTCTGTATATAAAGTGCACAAGTGAAGCATAAATTTGTAAGAGAAAATAATGAGTAGATTAGTTTTTACTAGACATGTTATGTCCAAAATAAGAACATACAAAGGATAGGTAAAAGAAAGAGGAGAAGAAAGGAATGAATACACCCTCACTAGGTATGCAAATAAATATGAAACATGTTATGATGTTGAGTGATGTTGGGTATGTGTTATACCAAGAGTAATATCATGAATGAAGTTGAGTGCTCAATTCCCTAAGGGTGGCTCAAGAATACAAAAGCTGGCCCTTTGGCTCATAGTTTCTTACTAAGTATGAATTTATGTGATCATGCATGTTTTAATTGATGTTTATAATATGTGTCCAATCCTTCTGAGTAGATGGCTCAAGAATATAAAGGCTATATAGTCCTTTGGATCCATCATTTCCCACTAAGTGTGAATTGTGAACTAATAATGGTATGAATATACATCATATGAGATGGATCATGAAGCCCATAAATGCTCTATAATCTAAAAATATGGAATGGATATCCAAATGTGTATTAAAAACTAGACCAATCTTTGCCACTCTAAAGTGTGGATATTAAGTTTGTATAAAAGCCACTCCAAAACTTATAACTAGGCTTATATAAAAGCCACTTCAAAATGATGCCAACCACGTATAGATGTAATAAGGCATGCAACTACTAAGAATACTTGGGTAATACAATGAACTAGAAAGAAGAGAAGGTAAATGTGTGATGCATATTTCCCTCAATTATTGGTGTCTGTAACTTGGATTCTTATTTGGAAGTTATACCAACTACCCAATCTGAAACTTGAAGTGAGAGCCATGATGTCATGCATGATGCCCCCCTATATTTGGATAATCTGAGTAAAATTATATTAAAACTACCTAATATAAATTGAAATTTATCTAACAAAACTATAATTGACCTTACCTATTTGTCTATTTTTGAAAATTCTAGGTTTTTCGCTTTTTAGACAGGAGCACCGAAAAGTGGACACTTTGGTGTCCGATGTTGTAGTCCAATTTTGGTGCTCTTATCCTTTACTCTTTCTAATGACTATTCTATATGCATCACTATTTTTCTAGTCTATTATATGTGTTTTAATTTTGATCACTTTTCTAAGTGTCCTAAAAACTAATTTTTAACTGATAGAGGGCTCTGATCTGTGGGACAAAACCCCTATTTGTTACCCCTACTTCTGAGGGTAAGAATGAAGACCTTGTAATGACTTCCATCAGAAGAAAAATCCCTATAAGTGTGTTATGCTTTGAAATAAATAATATCGTAATTATAATCTAAAATATATATCAAGATATATCATAGTTTGTATTGGAGATTGTTTGATCAACATGGGTATGCCTAGGTAGATGTAACAATATAATAGCATGTGTACTATACTAAAATGAAACTAAAAATTTGGTTATTTTTAAAGGATGCATGGAGCATGATGTCCATCATGGAATCTAAGAAGGCAAGATAATGCATGATGTGGATCATGGCATTGCAAATAATTGAGAAGAAAACAAGCAAATAAAAAGGCAAGGCAAGAAGTAAGAAGTATATAAAAGAGGCCAAGGGGCTAATAAAATAAGGGACATGGGTACATGTTATTCAAATTAGAAAAACCAAGCATAGAAGGAATGTTGAAATGCCCACATAAACATACAATTATAAAAAAGAAATATTGGCATGAGGCCCACAAGCACATAAAAGAGTACAATTTATGGAGATTATCATATATCCTAAGACACACATAAGTAAAAAAAATAGGAACTAAGAAATGCTATCACATCTATATACTCAAAGCAAGAAAGGAAGTCATGTAAATGTTGGAAATACTATCACATCTAAGTAATCAAAGTAAGAAGTAAAAGTATGAAACATATTTAGTACAAGACTAGTTAAATTATAAGAAATACATAAATGATATATACTATGTTCAAAATAGTATCTCATATAACTAATCAAAGTTAGAAGTAAAAGTATGCAGAATATTTAGTACAAGACTAGTTAAATTCTAAGAAATACACAAATGCTATATACTAATGTGTGTTGATAGAATAATTTATGTAAGATAGTAAGTAATGTACATCAACATAATAACTAGAGTGTGTGGTATAGTAATGACATATCTTGGATGGTTTATTCATGTAAAATATGCCCCTAGTGGGTAGATATGATGATTTATGCTTTTTATTTAGAAGTAGCATGCCCCTCCAATGGGTAGAGTGAAGAAATCAAGGATATGGGTGTCACTACACACACTTAAATAATATTAAGTGAATCATGGTAATGTATATAAACCAACAAAAAATAACATATAACAACAAAATGTAAGTCTAGCATGGTAGTAGAAATGTAAAGCATGGATAATGCATTGAAATGTTTTTTGGTGTTTTTGAGTTATTTTAATGTTTTTATATTTTGACATGTTATATTATTATTTTTATTTTGAAATATTGTATTATTTTTGGTATTTTTAAATTTTATATTGTTTTTGGTATTTTGAAATAAGCTATGTATAAGTAACTATAAGGAAACTACATACAATAAAGAGAAAACAAACTATGTATAAGTAAGCTAAGAAATTATGTACAAGAAAGATAAAAAATTAATGATAATAATCAATGAGTCTCATAAAAGACTCCCTATTATGTTGTCCTGTATCAAGGATAGGGATCGTGCATGATCATGAAACATGATAGAAGGGCTAAGAGTGTGACTCTGAAAGCTGTGTATGCTATAAGTGATCTAAAATATCTATAGTGGAAACTGACTATGGGGTCCCCCTATAAATCTAAGAAGTTGATGCAACTGTGGGGCTCTTAGGGACCCATCTTGTAGTAGAAGAATCTCTTTGAAAATGTGTTTTGTGTGTAGAGGCATGAGACCTCAATGATATTGCCCTTGATTTGAAGACTATAGATAGAAACTATCTAGAGTCTTTAAACTATCACTATTATAGTGGTCACTCTAAGGGAGGCCTCCATGGAAGTATATAAAAACTTTGTGCTTACGAGGGATGCCTTGAATATGTCTAAATCTTAACTAGAAGAAGAACTATAACCGGTGGAGGATCTAAAACTCTATTATAAGGGGTGATAACTTGAGTGACAAAGCTATAACCATAGGTGTAATCAACATGCCTATCTTCATAACTTGGGTGATAACATGTACCGCATGATCTATTATATTCATAGAGATGGTAGTAGGTGTAGGATAAGATCTAGGTGAATCAATTTTGAAGGGAGGGGGAATAGATATAACCACTAGTATTTTATTGTGTCTAGTAGTGCTAGGGAGATACTCAAAAGTAGCCAAAGAGTTAGATACATTTAGGTAGAAACAATGTATGTGGTATTAAATGCATGTAATTGGAGTTATGAGTTATATAGCAATATGATTATAAAGAACATTCAAACCCTATTTTATATTCAAACCCTAACCCTCCATCATGCTTGATAAAATCATATTTGAGTCATTTGAGAAAGGGGGGGTTAGTGTGTAAGATGTAATAAACTTGCAATCCACACCCCTTGTGTCGACACACTACCTACATACCAATAGTTTGAAGAGAGAGCAATCCATATGTAGTTATACCACCTAACGTGCTTTGTAAAATAGTGTGATGTAGATGCAAATGCCAATTTGATAGTATTCAAGGTGGCTAGGGACTAATATGAGGGTTTAAATATATTTTATATTCTGTTGGGTGGTTGTGTGCAAAGAATAGGGAAGTTCTCCTTAGTGAGTTATTTGTATTCTTTCTTGCTTTGTATGTTTGGTCACCTCCTTTGTAAATGAGCTTTGAGTGGGATTTTATAGGGAATAGTTGGTCATGGGTCAGATGTATTCATGCTAGGCTGACCTTATTAGGCATAAGGACTAGATGAAAATGACCATTGGGGTTCAAAGTGTAAAATTACATGAGTGCCAAAAATGAGACACTTTGGTGCCTGATGCTATAGTTGAAATGGGGCACTCATGTCTTATAGGCTTGGGACCTAGGGGAACATGATTGTCATGGGGAATACTATCTGGCTAAGGTGGAATTAACATTCAAAAGGTTTTGGATGACTGGTAATGAGCAAAAAGGTGCCTAGAAGGGTCACAATATCATGCAAAAAGGACCTATGGATGAGGTGTCACAAGCCACATTCAAACTACCAACATGGACATTTTATATGACTACATATAACCTTAATTGTGCATAACCTATTCTAAGTTTGTATATGTAATTTACACATGATTTCCATCTAGTGCTTTAAGTGATAAAAGTCATGTATATATTATTGTGGTGTTTGTGCAAGTTCTAAAAGTGGTATAAGTAAACCCTAGGATGTCTAAGATTTAAAAAGATATACATTTGTGAAAAAAGGAGAGAAATGATAGTAGCACAAATTTTAGGACATTTATACCATGTGGTGATACGATACCTATTATAGCACTAGTGTCCAAATGGAAAAACCCTAGGCATGAAGGGCCAAGATGAAATAATGAGGTATATATATATATATATATATATATACATATATATATATATATACATATATATATATATACATATATATATATACATATATATATATATATACATATATATATATATATATACATATATATATATATATATACAGATATATATATACAGATATATATATATACAGATATATATATATATATATATATATATATACAGATATATATATATATATATACAGATATATATATATATATATATATATATATATATATATATATATATATATATATATATATATATATATATATACTATTGTGGTGTTTGTGCAAGTTCTAAAAGTGGTATAAGTAAACCATAGGATGTCTAAGATTTAAAAAGATATACATTTGTGAAAAAAGGAGAGAAATGATACTAGCACAAATATTAGGACATTTATACCATGTGGTGATACGATACCTATTATAGTAATAGTGTGCAAATGGAAAAACCCTAGGCATGAAGGGCCAAGATGAAATAATGAGGTTATAAGACTACTTTAGGGATGACTAGGGATACCTGTGGCCCACATGAATGCAGGATAAGTGTGAAAATAGGCTCTAAGATAGGTCTAGGTCTAAACTAGGGGTAAGTTGTCTCAATTATCACTTTTATCACTCAAGTTTGAATTTTTGGTGATTACACCTCTTTCTAAGAATTAAATACCCAAGATATGGAAATCCATCAATATCAATAAAAAAAAATTCTAACAAATAGATATAAAAACAATTATTTTTTATAAATATTGAAATCTTAGGATTTAAACAAACAATAATAATCAAACCAAACAATCACATACCAAATTAGATATGATACCATATCAGAGTGTTCATCAAGATGACTGGATCTATCAAATGTATTTGGTTCGAGAAAGAGTTGATCAATTACATATAATAACTATTGGTAAATGAAAAGGGAGAATAGTGCCAAACTAGGATTAGTCCATCCAACACACTCAACTAAAATATCTCACAAAATGAATATGTATAAATAGGAGAGTGAATATATAACTCCTCTATGAAGTGTCATCAAAGACACAAAAATAGAATATAAATACCCATTCCCAAAATAGCCAACCAAAGAGTAACTCCCACTAGCTAATAATGGTGGTTAAGTGTAACTCCCTATGACAAAGTAACACCATAATATATAATAATGTAAATCATACGTATGCATTTTTAAAAGAAAATATAGGTTAAATTAGGGTAAGTGATCCATCGTCCCTCCTACACTAATGAAATTTATATTAATATTTAGGCTAGGAAGTTACTAGTCCCAATCAAGGTTAATTACTCAATTTGTTTTGAATGAGATCAAGTAACAAAAGTTTTAGATCATGAACATAAATTATCGAATCTTGGTATGATCTATAAATTTTCCAATCTTTGGATTTATCTCCCTAATCTAAATGTTTGTATTATAGAGAAATGGAGACTACTGATGGAATGTAATCTTCATATTTACCCCTGCACCAAGGCTTTTTTATTTTTTATTTTTAATCTACTAGAAGAGAGAAATGTAGTATTCGAAGATTCTATGTGGTATTCATATTAAAGCACTCTAATATTTAAGAATTGGTTCACATATTTTTACTATATCAAGGAGGAATTTAATATTAGACACATTTTGGTGAGGCTACCTCATCTACCTCTATAGTTTTGGTTAGATTATTATATCAAAGACATAGGGAACTCTTTAGGTTAATATATCTTTATCGTCCTAAATTTTACCATATTTTTATTTTTATGAATGTCTTTAAAGGTCTCCCTGATTATACTAAATTGGTGATCCAAAAACATGTCTAGAAGCAATCTCTTAATTAAGAAAGTTTGCCTTTTTACTATAGATAATATTTTTAAATAGGCCATTTGGCCTTCACATGTATTGTTTTTAAATGAAAGAAGGGGGTTTCATGGTGGAAGGATGTTCTCCCTAAGCTTAGTGTTGGATAGATATATTTAGAATAGTGATTTTGAGGAGTTTATTAAAACTCTAAAATAAGATTTGATTTTGGGTCTTTATCTATAGGAAGATTCGGGATAAGATTTGAATGGATTACATTCTATGAAGGATGCTTTGAAATTATCTTTAGAATCCTTTAAATCATATATCATTAATGATGTAGAACTAAATATTGAAATTCCTGAGTAAAGGTTGGAAGCAAATGATAATGCAACACCTGATCATTCAAAATACAAATCCCATCCCTTTAACTCAATAAAACTCTCTATACCCTTATCCCTAGAGATATGAAAGACAAAGGGTAGTGGAACAAAGTGTAAAAAAATAAAAAAACAAATAGAAATTCAATTTGGAAATATTCTAGTATGACCCTACACTAAGGAGGGCTTTAGTTTTGTTGAGGATGAGTAAAAGTTATGTGGATGATGTTTGAATGATTTTTTTAGTAGATTGTTTGTTATTTTCAAGTTTATGTTTCTTTTTATTCTAGTAGAGGCATTCCATGTGAAATTTAAGGTCCCATTTTTCTTTCCATTGGTTAAGGTTAGAAGACCTTTCAAATCCCATGTTTTATCCTATCAAATCAAAAATGTATGTGCTCTTTCTCATAAAATGTTCATCTTAGGAAGCATAGGAACATAACCAAGGAAGAAATATTTATTCATGATCTAGATCATGACACCATAAAACATAGTAAACACCTAATGAAAAGAATTAGAACAATAACTTCGGTCATATATATGATCATGCCCATGACAAACACTCCACACATTATAAGTATAATAATCACATAGATTACACACAAGATAATGAATTCTTATGGATGAGCCATAATAATGTCTCTCACTAGACATTAAAGTACTATTTTTAAAATAATTAAAACACACACACACACACACAAAAAAAATAAATAAATGGATACAACACATATTATTGTATATACACTAAATAATATGTGTTATACTAATTCAAGGTAACTAATACCAAATTATTTGAGAGATATATTAGAGTATCTAAGACCTCTTTATGAAAAATGGTGGGACAAAATATCACATGTTTACCATGATATTTGAAGCATAAATTCATCATTAAATTTTAAAAAAATTACCCCCACCCATCAAGATACAAATTGTAATAAAAAAAGGTTGGATTCTAATCTAAATTGGTACAATAATCTATGTAGAATTTTTGCATTCTAACTACAATAACATCCTATAAGAACTAATTCAAGCCCACTTAGAAAAGAGGAGAAATCGATAAAAACACACAAAAAAAGATTCATAAATTGAACAAGAAATATCTAAAATGTAGCCAAAGAAATGATAAAAAAATCATTAATTACAAAATTAATCAACCCAACTTTACAACCATAGATTCTCAAGATCCTCAAACCCATAAAAACCACTACCATTATAAATAAAGAAACCCAGTCCTAAATTCCAATGAAACACAAGATTACCCTTTAGTAAGAGACATGTGAAGAATCCATAATATATAGAGCTTAAAATTAGAATTTGTATCTAAGTCAAGTCTTTTTTAATTAATTATTTACATTCTTCCCAAAGATGGTGACCTACACGGTGCCAATCTTTGTGAGGAGGAAGGTGAAATATTTAAAAGCTAGCCAATAAATTTACTAGAGATTTAGACTCATGGGAGTTATAGGAGAATGAAATTTTATAAAATAAATAAATAACTTGGAGAATATATTTAAATATTGAATCATTATTTTGCATTTAACACCATTGATAGTCAAGAGAGTATCACAATAAATATTTCATTTCTTAATATTAATTTTGATAAATAGTTTTTGATAGAGAATAGTAAGTGAAAAGGGGCCCTTACCCCAAAGTACAAATAAATTTAATATCATATCAAAAAGAAAAATATAAAATAACCCTTTAGGAGAAAAGAAGGAGATGGTCAGAAATCTAAAAAGCCAAGTTGCCAGGAAGCCAAATAGATAGATACAAGAGAGGAGACCAAAGAATAGAATCATATATTCTACCAAAAAAAATCTGTAAACCCAAAAAAAAAATCCTAGAGGAATCCGTTAATGCGCAAAGGAAGTTTCACCATGGAACAATATAGGGAATGCAAGAATATGCCAGTAACAAAAGCCTTGAACACCAACTACTAAAAAATATTTCATGCACAAGTCAAAGATCACTATTTAGACAACCAATACCTCAAAATAATCCAAAACATAAACCATGTAATTCTATAGGATCTAGATACAAATTTGATTTGAAAATCTCAAATAGGGAGAAAAGCCTTAGAAAAAAACAAGCTTTTTGAAATCTCGATCATTGAAACCTTTGATGATAAATAGATCAAATGGGAATTTTAATGTACGTCAAATGTTTTTTAATTAATAATATACATTATTAAAATGGGAGGGGGCCTTCACAGTGTCAATATTTATTAGGAAGAAGGTCAAGAACTCCAAAGTTAGCCAATAATTCTATGAGAGAATTACTTTTGTGATAGTTGTGGGAGAAAGAAATATTCTCAAAAAAAGCAATGACATGTAAGATATTGTGAATGATTGATTTGAAATACCATTGATCGTATCTTGTCGATTTAACAACACTGATAATTAAAATAGAATCACCTTTCACAAATAGTTTCTTCAAATTATATTCAATAATGGTACTCAAACATTTGAGAAGATCTACTGCTTTAGCTAAATTGTTTGAATACAAAATAATGTTGAAGACATAATAAGATAGTACTCATCTTAGATTATTTTAGAAGATGTCTCCCCTTTAATAAAAACATGGGTTACCTTTGTATGCCTTGTCAAAATTTATATTGACATAATTGTTGCTTAGGGTATTCAAAGAATCCAAAGAACCTTTGTTGATTTGATGAGGCATGTTAAGCTTGTGTTTGAATAGAATCAATTTTAAGAGAATAAGATGGTCCTCTTTGGTTATTTTCTATTTTGGAAGTGAAACTTTCAAATTAAAAATTTGTTGAAAGACTAACTCAATTTAAGAGTAGAAATTTTCAGAGACCAAAAAATTTGTAAACGCTAATGTTCCTTTCTTTCCATAATCTCCAGATGATCAAAGACGGGAGCATAATTTAAATACGTAAAACTTGATATTCTCTTTTTTCTATCCAATTAAGCTGAATTTCTTGATTAAAACCAATAACTACCTCTTTTTTTTATATTTTTTAAAAAACCAAGGCTGAATTCTCTTTAAAAAAATAATAATGAAAGAGGCCATGGTTCGGTCTTTGACAATTATCTGTACAGAGAACACACCAAAAAAGTACCATAAAACCAATCCTTTGAAATTTGTAGTAGAAAAATATTTCTTCTTCAAATTAAATCATAAATTTAAGTTATCTTTAGAAAGTCCTCAAGGGATATAAACTTTTTATACATGTCCATTCCATGTTAATCTATCAATCTCTTATGAATTGCTGATATTGTGGGAGTTAAAAAAAACGTTGAAAAAAATAATAAGATCGAGGAAATAGTTGACTGCAAAAAAAAAACATGATTTTTTCCATCTTCTTGTAAGGCCCATACACTTAATTAGTGTAAAGAAAATTTAATTTAATACAAAACCAAGATTGACACAATTCCCCCTAGATTGGAGTAGGGGAACACCTTATGGGGTGAGGGGATACGGATAAGAATGCCTCCTTATCAACATCTCACTTGTGTTAATCGCGGTGATAATTACAAGCTGTATATTTCATGGCTCCACTGGTTCCCTCTAATCCGTAGATAGTACGAATACATATTAAATGGTTATAAAATCTCATATGCTTGGGATTATAAATTGAGGACAAAAATATATTTATTTTATTATTTAAATATAATTAATATATATATTTTTAAATATATTATTTATAATTTAATTAATTATTTTCAATTTATTTATGAAGTATTAATTGTTAAACATTAAAAATAATAATAATTTATAATAAATATTAAAAATTATTTTTATTAATATTATATATATCAACAAAAATAATACAATTATTTAATAAAAATAAAAAATGTTTACTTTTACACACATAATTAATATGATAATACCAAAAATTTGATAAAAATAATGTGGACACACTTATGAAGTGTTTCATTATAAAAAAATTAGAAACGTAACATAGGTGTCTATAAAATAATAACAATAAGAAGAACATTTTCATATATGTATCTCACACTTTATACACATTCAACGAGCCTAAAAAATGTTAATGACATTTTAGTAAAAGCATTTTCTCCTAATTAAAAATAAATATTTCTCTATATTTTCTTGTCACATATAATATAAATAAATATAGATTTGATATTATGTTTTCTATTTTTATGTAATTTTATTATGAATAAATTGATTTCAATTATAACTCAATGATTTTTACATTTTTCAATTTTGTTGATTGACGAAGTGTTGGTTGGAGAATAAGGGAGATAATGAACTCTATTAAGATTTTCTTTTGATAGTTTAATTAACTGTTTGTTATATCACTTTTTGGGGAACTTCAAGATTTTTGTACATTTATTATGATTGTTGTACCACCTTTTGGATAGACTAACCTTATTTAATAGCCTTCAAACTCTTGGTTGTAACTATTATTGTAGGTGGCGAGAAAAATGGAACCCAACAAGCCTAGAAATTTGTAACGAAGGTATAGGATGAGGTAACCCTTATGACCCTCCCTCTCTTCTTGAAGTATTTTTTTAACAAGATGTTGTTCATAATGTCTATAAATGATATGAAAATTATTCTCTTATTTCATATTTTTTTCATTGTATCCCCTTGAAATACTCTCCCAACAACTGGTTTCATCACTAGTGTGAGCCCTCGGGCATCCATATCACTGGGGTTTTAAACCTTACAAAAGGTTTTCTTTCTTTTTTCATTGTTAGGTCCATCCAAGGTTTAAGCACTACTAGCCAAACCAATCTACCAGTTTCTTATAAACAAACTACTAATTTTATCGCACTAGATGTAGGATTTAAAATTCATTAACAAGACCTTACTTAGGGTGCTAGTATGGATTGAAATTTTAAACTTTCTAATTCCATTATTTTTCATTTCTTGACCAAATTAGCTAGATCGTCGGGAAAATATTATGACATGAATATCCCAAGTTCTATTTCTCACACCCTTACAAGTGTGTTTGCATTGAGATTGATTTATCTAAGGAATTAAAGGAGCTTATAGATATCCCAGTCAAAAATAGCCATTAGGTGTAGAAGATTATGGATTTCAATCTGCCCAATACTTGTTTTAAATGTCAAGGACATGATCATCACATTAAATACATGAAGGTTTGATCTCTCTTTAGAGTATTGGTATATAGGCAACACTCAACATAGTGGGGTGTTGAGGTCTAGCACAACTCCAACTTGTAAGCCCTTATTACTCCTTCACATATGTTTATCTCCTTGTGGTACAAATCTATGGTTTTTATCTTCAATAAGCAATGTACACATCTTCAAACATATTCTAAAGATAAAATTAGTGTAAGAAGACCTCATATTCATTGTCACATTGGACTATTCTAAAATTTATAACTTTCCACAAAATATAAAACTAATAAATAGGGAAAGTAGTAATAGTATATCCTATCCTTTATTAGGAATTCCTATCCTTCAAGGTACTTAGGCATAACTTCTTCAGGTTTCTAGGTTTTTTATACTTTATATGTTCTTGTGGTCTGTTTTTTAGTTTAGTCATCTAACAATTTTAAATTTTAAGTTCATCTCTCTCTTGTATAGTTTAGCCTTCTTCATGCTTATTTTTCTTTGTCAATTTCACTTATTTAACTTCATTATTTGTCAAAAAAATTATTTATAACACCCTTAGTAATTATAATTAGATTATCTAATTATGATTGGTATTGATATATTAATTCAAAATTAGATAAAACATGTAATGACATGACTTGAATCAAACACACAACCTTTTAAACATTTGAATATGTCATTACTTTGGTCCTTGCCCCTATGTATTGTTTGTGACATTTAAACATGTCCTTGCCTTGGCCATTGGCCATATATATTGTGTGAGACATTTGAACATGTCATGTATTTGGCCCTTAGCCCTATGTGTAGGCAACATTTGAATATGTCCCTTATTTATGACATTCCTCAAGTCTATGTGTGTTCTTTACGAAAGTTGAATATGTCCTTACTTTTGGCCCTTGGCCCATCTATGTCAATTTTCTATTATTTTTTCTTGTTCTATGTGTGCTTGCTGATCTTCGTGGGTTTGATAAGTTCCATGATCCATATCATGTACTCCAACTATACTAACATACTAACATACTACCATACTAACTCCACAAGCCTTATTGATACAAGTAGCCTTATTCAAGTTCTCAAATTTTAGTTTTCAAAGTAAGAAAATAACTACTTAATGTGTTTTGTAGTGTCTTCCAAATTATACGGTGCTTGAATGATTGATGTATGTAGCTCAAACATAAAGTTTGTTTTACACACTAAGGTATGACTTCCATACAATGTATCTACTATATTTATTGACTATGGTTGGGGGTCACAAATAATTGATGATGCTGATTGTTTCTCATTTTATTATTAATTGACATGTGCACATAATTTACACATATTTCATAAATTTAACTAATTCTAAGTGTAAGATGAGAGAGTTTTATTACAAGGACATCTATTATAATCTAAAAACATGATATCACTACTAAAAACACCTTTATTCATGTTTATGCTTTGATGTTGACCCTAAACCTAAAAATGGATATGAATGATCAATAGGATAAGAATGTCTAACATTCTTGTCCATGTCAATTGATCATGTCCTTCCCTCACACAATTAAAAAATGGTAAAAAATAAAGTATCCTTAGGATCAACATTTAGATTTTCAAACTCTCCAACGAGTCTTTTTACCTTCTTGAACCACTATAAAAACACATTAAATTCACTCATTTCAAAAAAATTTCATGCTTATAAATAATACTAAATTACATTATTTACACAAGTGCACATTGAAAAAAAATTTCCTATTCTTTCCAAATTATTTTCCAAGCACTTCAAGTAGTCACAAGCCAAGTCTAAATTTAGTTTTTCGCAACTATAGCCAATAATCTCAAGTATTTAAACCAAATATAGATGAATTCATAATTTCAAAGGATGAATATTGAATAAAACAATTAGTAAGGATAACTACATGGAGATTTGATCCCTCTAAATAGTATTTATATGTAGGTAGCACTCAACATAGTGGGGTGTTGAGGTCTAACACAACTCCGACTACTAACTCTTTTTTAGTAATTCCCATATGTGTATCTCCTTCTATCACAAACCTAGGGTTTTTATATTCAATAAGGCACATACATGTTTCCAAACACTTTTTGAAGTTAAAATCAATGTAAAAAGACCAAATTTTCACCATAGCCCCTGATAATGTTGAAAGTTCTAGTTATCTATAAAAAGACAAAACCAATATATATGGATAATAGTAGAAGTATATATAGCCCTATATAGGGAACTATTGTCCCTAAAATAACTTAGGCACAACTATTGAGAGTTTTTTATATTTTTTCCTCTATATGTTCATGCAATCTATTTTGATGTTTAGTCACTTGATGATTCCTAAACCTAATTTTATCTCTTTCTTAAATAGTTTAGCCTTTGTTCATTAATATTTTTCTTTATTAATTTTAGTTATTTAAATTCATTTTACTATTTAAAATTGTATTTGGTACACCTTGTATTATTCTAATCAATTAATCTAATTACGATTGATATTTATATATTTGTAGTAGTTTCTTTTTTGTTTGTTTTATTTCTTAATTTTTTTTCACTACATTAATTTTTTCTCTTTGTGTGATTATCAATTTTTACTCCTCATTTTGTTTTTTCTATGGGATTTTACATTATGAACCATCGAAACCCTTGTGTAAAGTAGTGTATCATATCATTTCTCTTGTAATGTTTGACTAGATGAATCCACATTTATTTATCCTTTGACCCTCCATTTCAACTCCTTAAGATTGATGATAAAGCAAAGGATACACTATTAAAGGGTTGAAAACTATGAATGTTTATTTTTTATATTAAACAACAAAATATATTGGCATATTTTTTCATAATATCATGTCAAATTGGATAAATTATTTCAAGAATTTGTAAGTAAATTAAGAACAATTTTAATGATGAATTGAGGTCAACATTGTACTTTTACACATTAATAAATCACCAAGATGTCTTAAAAATAACATAAGAGAAATCCTTCATGACCATAAGTTTTCCAAATTAATCTCTTTACCTTGGCCATTGTAGTTCCCAAGACTTAAGGAGAAAATGAAAGTAAAATCAAAATAAAAGGGGGAATATAAATACCTCAATAAAATTAAAAGTTACCTCCTAAGAAAAGGTGATTTGGTAAATATCTATTATGGCTATAGAATCTTAGATGGTAAGGTATCAAGACATGGATTACAGACTAGGGTATCTCTATCAATGTTATGGATGCATGGTTAGAAGTAGAGAAATGATCGAACGTTTCCCCTAGTCAATGAATGAATAAAATATAGCACCTTTTATATTTTAACCATGATAGTTACTTCTATGTTCTACCAAATAATTAAAGGGTAAAAATATGCAAATCACTTCTCCACAAGTTTACTTCTTGGAGGATTTAAAACATAGTATGTTTAGATTAAGGTAACCCCACCTTTGATTGGTGTGGAATCTAGATTAGACATGTTAAGAGGTTTGGATATCCCCTTAGCATTCTCAAGATATAAGAAGATACAATAAGCTAAGAATACAAAAAAGACCCTACCAAAAATGGAAACAGCAAAGGAGAGTGTCGAAAGGGTCCTATTAAAATAGGATAATCAATGAAAAGTGAAACAACCACTTTATCCTAGTGCAGTAACCAACCAATTTTGGATGAATCAAAAACCAAAAAGAGGAAGAACCACTACTACCTTTGACTTGTGCAGTAACTAGAATTTTTTAACTAGTTGTAGAACTAGCTTGGACAAATGGAAAAATATGTTTGGGTCTCATAATACCATCAAGGTAACCAAGGGACTAACGAGCATATTTTTTATGGATGGAGAAGAACCCTATATGCAAAAGGAGGTCAATGTCTCCAAGAACCCTTCAAAGTCCTTCAAGACCCAAACCTTGATATAATTATGATAGATAAATTATGGGAAAATGAATCCAAATAAGAAAACAAAATAAAATAATACTCATTCACTTTATCCTAGAACAAGAAACCATCATTTCTAGAGGGTATAAAAACCACCCTAGACTAAAGGAACACAAGGCCTAGGTTCTAAATTGAGCATTTAAATCCCCCAGGCGACCCAAAATTATAGAATATTTACTTTTCAATTTAGATCCATTACAATAAGGACTCAGAACTAGGAAAATAACAACTAGTTTGGGGACTAGACCAGGATAATTAAGAGGGAGGCCCATGTCTCTAGAATGCATTTCTCAAAACTAAAACTTAATCCATGAAACTTAAACAAACCCACAAATCTATAGATCTTGATTGGATACACAAAGCATAAATAAAAATAAGACTTACTATAATGGTTTTGGCTCTCCCTTCCACTCAGATCAAAATACTTCTTTTTACTCCTTTGAACCATAATAAATCCACTATAGAGGGATCTTAGACTCAAATCGAGAGACTAAAAAAGATGCCAAACACATGATATGTCTTGAAGAAGGGGAAAATTCCTATTTGTACCCATCAAGTTTAAGTCTTTAAGAATAATCCATAACAAAAAATAGAACCCTATTCAAATAATGAATACAACATAAATGTGATTAGCCCTAATGACCACAAAAGTCAATATATAATCTTTAATGCTTTGGCGCATAGAAAGAGCTCTCAACATCCACATTGAGATGGTTGAATCATAGAAACAGTCACCCAAATATATTATTCAATACACTTACCAAAGAAAACCTGAACACCCTCCTTTTAATTTTACTAAACAAGACAAAAATAAAACCTTTGCATAAATCCATATCAAGAATCCAATCCTCCTAACAAGAAACCTGACCATTCAAAAAACTAAATCCTTGAAAAAAGTTTTAGAAACTCCACCAAAATGAGGTTGTGATGACCATTACCATAACTACACTACACAAGAAGGGACAAATCCATATCTCAATCCAAAAGAAAGAAAACATTCAAATGAAAATCATATGAAGATGGATTTACCATTCTAGGCATAGGTCCCTTATAGGAACCATTTGACAAGACATAGATGAACATTCTTCTAGACATAAGACAAATCAAACCTTGGACATTATTCTTGTGTTTCTTCCATACCCAAAGTGCCAAACTTGTGCTAATATAAAAAGGTTAAAATAGGAGGACCTCCTTCCTCATCAAAGCCTCAACCATACAACATATCTAACCATCGCAAACTAAGTGAAAAACTTTCAAATGATTCTCAAGATATAATATTTCTTCTAGGGGTAGTCCCCATCTCTTCCCATTTCTTAAATCACTAATAATATATTTAAAACCATCATAAAAATAAACTATATATTGTGGAATAGAGGTACTCTTTTAGGGCAAGGGATTCTTGAAGCCCAAATATACTAACAGAAGTATCTTGGAGGCATCTAAAAAGAGTAACTCCTAGGACTCAATAAATTAATATCCATGACTCCTAATGAGCTTAATGAATAGAAAAGGAGAAGAAGTCTTAAAAAGAGACATAATTTCCATAAGGAGGGAGATCACAATAGAATAGTTTCCATCACCCAAACCCCTAATAAGAATTAGTTTATAGAACAAAGAGGAAAAACCATCATGTCATATATCAGCCTTTCTATATCTATCAAAATAAATTTCATATTCACTTCCATCCTCATTGCTAGGGGATTCCCATCCACTACCCAATTTTAATTTTTTACCATTTGATGTACTCCTCAACTCCATTCCTATCGTATTATCTATTAAAACCTAGTATATTATCTACTAAATATAAATCAAATAATCCATTTTTATTTGATAATATGATTTTATTTTCATAACCTAGATTTGATTTTTATAATGTGAAAATAAAAATTCTAAGTTCTTAAACTCAAACCATAATTTCATCACATAGTGGCCATTTTTTATGACCAACATGCCCATTTTATTTATATATGAAATGGGGACCCCAGGAACCTTTTGTTATCCAAGAGTGATTTAATATAAAACATTGAAATTTATGTGTTGTTCTATAAATATTTAACCTGATTATAATGATTAGTGCTTAGCTATATTTGACTTTGGCTACTAAAAAAATAACTTTAAAATATACAATTTTTAACTAATGCAATAATCTAAGATTTTAGTGGGCCTATTTTGATGATAAGTTTATTTCCTGTTATGTTTATTAAAGATTTGTACTTCAATTATTTTTTGAGACACTAATAGGTCTTTGGTTTATATGATATCAACTTAGAAGTTCCAATATTGTTACATTGATATAATCCCATACTACTATGGTACGGGTTTTACAAGAATATTTATCATTTTTTGTAAAATATTTTAGCTAAATTAATCTTCTATACACATTATATGGATCCCATAATGACATAAAAATTATTAATATGCAACAAATTACAATTAATCAAAGCCCTCCACTTATAGATTTTTCACTACCACGTTCCTTTGTTGTGTTGAATTTAGATAGGAAGGAAATAAAAAAAAGAGTCAACATCAGATCAATGTTTTCCATGTGTAAAAAAAAAACTCTTGGGCTCCCATGCTATTTGAAAATTCATACTGAGTAGGATACCTAAGTTAACTAGAGGGTGACCCATAACATCTCACAACTGTTAGGATGATGGTAAAATAGTAAGATGTCGGAGCCTCTGTCCAATCAATATGAACCACATGTCATATAATTACACCTAAATAAACATACAACTGGGATATTTCTATTGACATGGAATGACCTTGGCCAGCCTCAGAGTGCACATTAGCAAAAAAGGGTGCATGATTGACACTTGTCATGATTAGTGAGAAATCTAACTACACTCATCAAGGCCATCTTATCAGTTAGATGGATACACTTGGATAGTTTAGATTATATCAAATATATTTATCACTAAATATGAGTAAATAAAATTAATGTCTAAAAATAGGTAATTCAAATAACACCTTCAACTCGATGTTAATACACACACCTAAAAAATCTAATTTTGTCTTACAAAGTCACTTTACTTAATGATAAATCCAACTACTATACTCAAGGTCCTATGATCCATTATATGTGTTTATTCTAAAAGTTTGTATTACATCAAAGAGATTTAACACTAAATAGGGTTTAAAAAATCAAATTAATGTCTAAAAGTGGCTAATTCAAATAACATTGTCAACTAAGAGTTAATGCACACATATAAGAACTCTAATTAACCTTTCTTATAACTTTGTTTTAGAATCCATAAAATACACCTCAAGTGAATATAATGTTCCATTATCTTTGTAGTCGAAGCTAGAAGAGACCACACCACTTTAATGTAGAAAAAGAAGCCAAAATTTTAGAGGCCATAACTTTTGATTCATAGCTCCATTTGAACACATATTCAAACCAAATCAACCAGCTCAAAAAGTTAAGTGTAGCCATAACCTACCCTTATAGTTATGGTATGTTTTCAATATTTTTTAAATGGCATACGTGACCATATGTGGGTCTAGAAATGTAGTTTACTTCTATTTTTGGGTTTTTATAAAGTTAGAAATTGTTTATTTTCATAAATGAATTTGAAATTTAGTTAAAATTTTTCTCATAGGTTAATTTTAGATTTTAGTTTATTTTTGTATATTCTTAAAGCTACGCACACTTGCATGCAAAATTTACTAATAAAAACATGTCAAGTATTATTTTTTTTAGAGTTCAAACTTTTACATGTCAAATCTAATTCTAAGTTGAGGCTTATTTATGTACGTTTTGTAATTAATTGAATCATTCAATACTAATCAATATATGTTATTATTTTAGGAGATTTTCCTATTGGTAATTTATTTGGTTTGATAGTATTTGGTTTCATTATTTGGTATTATATCAAGTTCAAATCTTGGACATGTAAGAGATGGTGAGAGGATGAAAATGAATCACTCAGAAGAATAATACTATGTAAGAGTTCTAGAGTTAAGTAGAATAATTAGCTAAGATCATTGTGAATCAAATATAAAGGAGAGCAAAAGATGATGCAGAGGATGGCATAGATCATGAAGAACAAATTATGCAAGAGGAATAATAAGAATAACCACCATCAATAGAAGAGAGGATGGGCATATATTTAGAATGAAGGAATGAAGGAATTGAGGTTGACATTCTAGATTCTGGTGTAAGTTTAGAAATATAAGAGTTGATAGATTGGATGAATAAAATGTATAATGTTTTTAAATGGATAAGTGTGAAAGAAGACAAGAAGGTTAAGTTTGCATGCACAAAATTGAAGGGTCATGCGATTATTTGGTAGGATAACAAACATAAAGAAAGATAGATAAAAGGTAAAGAGAAGATCAACTTTTGGAAATAGATGGAGAAGAAGCTGAGGGAAAAATTTATTCTTGACAATTATGCAAAAACCTTATAAATAAGATTTCAAATTTTTAGGCAAAAGGATAAAAGTATACAAAAGTATACAAATGGTTTTTTAAAGTTTGACATACACATGGAACATGATCAGATAGAATAACATATGGCTACAAGGTATGTAAATGGTTTGAAGTTTTTTATTCAAGATGAATTAAGCATGCATATAATGCTCTACATGGAGGAAGCTTATCAGTTATCTTTGAAGGTAGAAAAATAATAGATAGAATTATAAGAGAACATCTATTAGGCCAAGAAGAGGACATTCCCATCTAGTAAGGGGATGAGGTGGATTTAGCACAAGTAAAGATGAGTTTAATACCAATAGAGGAGAATCATCATGTGGTCCAAAAATACAAGAAGAGAATAGACAAGGGTTTAAAAATTAGCAAAGAACAAGAGGATTTCAGAGAGGATGAAGCTATGGTATATGTAGAGGATGGTTTCTAAATAGCACTAATATTATTTATGTTACAGATGTGGAGAATAAATTCATAGAGTCTTTGAATTTTCATACTACCAAGATCAAGAAAGGAGGAAATACGATCACTCAAGAGTGAATTTAGTTGAAGATGAAAAAGAAGAGAAAAACACTAAAGTTGCAGTAATAGGTATTGGATAAAATATTATAATGAGAAGAACCATGATTGATCCAAGGAAAAAATATGTTTGGAATAAATAAGGTGTTGATGCATGGATAAGAATAAATAAATTTCTAACAAGGTTTAATTTAGGAGATAAGACATGCAAAGTAATTATAGATGATGGTAGTTGTGAAATATGGTTTCTAAAGATATGATTGAGAAACAAATTTTATAGTGTGAAAAACATCCTAATACTTATCATATTTCATGGCCTAAGAAATGGAATGATGTTTAAAGTAGATAAAAGGTGCTTAATCAAGTTTTCTATAGGTAAAATTTACATGTATGAGATATTGTGTGATGTTATACCAATGGATGCATGTCAGGTGTTATTGGGAAGGACATGATAGTTTGATAGAATAGCAGTTCATGATGGAGAAAAGAACACATATAGTTTATAAAAAGGTGGTATGAAGGTAGCTTTGTTACCTCTTAAAGAGGAAGGTTTAGATGAAATCTTTCTGACTACAAAATAATTTAGCAAATATGAGAAGATGATATGTTCTATATATGCATTAGTAGCAAATAAAGAAGACATATAAGTGGTGAAAATACCATCCAAAGAATGCATAGTGTTAAAATAATATATACATGTTCTACTAGATGAGTTAGTAGATAGTTTAAAATGAAAGATAAATATTCAAAATCATATTGACTTGATTCCAATATCAGCTCTACCCAATCAAGTAACTTATAGGATTATTCCAACAAAACATGAAGAATTGAATAAGTAGGTTACTAAATTAGTGAGTAAAGTTATAGTAATGGAAAGAATGATTTTTTTTCAAACCCAGTGTTGCTCACTCCAAATAAATATGGAGGGTGGAATATGTGTGTGGATAATAAAGCAATCAATAAAATTATAATCAAGTATATATTTCTTATACCTCGTTTAGATGGTAAGATGGATGTTTTTGTATGATAAAAATATTTTACAAGGATTGATCCAAGTATAGGTTACTATCATATTCAAATTTGTGAAGGAAATGAGTGGAAAACAACATTCAAGACTAAAAATGGTTTATATGAGTGGATGGTGAATTCATTTCAGTTATCTAATGTACTAAACACATTTATGAGGTTGATGACTACAATGTTATGAAACTACAATGGTAGGTTTATGGTGGTTTATTTTGATGATATTTTAATATTGAGTAAGAATAAATAAGAGAATTTACACAATTTTAGAATGGTATTAGAATTTATAAGAAAAGAGAAGTTTTATATGAGTTTGGAGAAGTACATGTTTATGCATAATAATTTTGTATTTTTGGGATTTGTAATTTGAGAAAATTGTGCAAGAATGGATGAATAAAAACTATAGGAAATTATTGAGTAGCATATCCCAAAGACCCTCAAAGAGGTAAGAAGTTTTCATGGTTTAACAAATTTTTACAAAAAGCTTATTAATAATTTGGTTAGTCTTGTTGAATCACTAACAAATAATATGAGAGGAAATAAATTTGCATGGAGAAGGTAAATAAATAAAAAATAATGTTGAAGAATAAAATTATAGAAAAAGCCTATTTTAGCATTACAAAATTTTATCAAAGTATTCTAGGTTGATTGTGATGCCTTGTTTGTCAGAATTGGTGATATATAGAGTCTAGAATAGAAACCAATATCATATTACAGTGAGAAACTAAATGAGATAAGAACAAAGTATTATACATTTTATGTTTAACTTTATGTCATTGTACAAGCATTAATATATTGGAAGCATTACCTAGTGCCTAAAGAGTTTATCCTATTTACACGTCATGAGGATTTGAAGTATGTGAACACTCAAAATAAATTAAATAGAAAGAAATAAAAGTGGGTGTCTTTATTATAGGGTTATACTTTTGTATTAAATCACAAATTAAGAAAATAAAATTAGGTATTTAATGCTTTAAGATGGCGAGTGGGGTTGTTAAGAACAATGGTGAGTGAAGTAGTTAGATACGAATTTATTAAATAAGTATATGATACTAATCCATATTTTGGAAATATAGTTGAACAATGCATGAATATATTGATAGGTGATACAACTAATGTTTATGAATAGTATATTATGTAGGATAGTTATCTCTTTAAATGGAAATAATTATGTATTCCAACTGGGTCTCTAATAGATAAAATTATAAGAGGATTGTATTATGCTAGTTTGGATGGACATTTTCTTAAGACAAAGATAGTAACTTTGGTGGAGAAAATTATTTTGGATAAATATGAATAGAGATGTGAAAAAATATGTTTCAAGGTGCAGGATATGCCAGGTGGCAAAAGATCATGCACAAAATAAAAGGCTAGAAATTCTATTACCAGTTCTAAAAGGACCATTGACAGATTTGAATATGGATTTTATGTTGGGATTTCCAAACACATAGAGAGGTAATTATTCTATTTTTATTGTTGTAGACAAGTTTTATAAGATGGTTCATTTTATTTCATGTAAGAAAACTAATGATGCCACTAGAGTTGCAAAATTATTTTTTAATGATATTGTGAGATTACATGGTGTTTCAAATATTATTACATCAAATAGGGACATAAAATTTATAAGTCATTTTTGGATAACTATATAAATGAAGATGGAAACTAATATACAATTTAGTAGTGCATACCATCCAAAATTTAGATGGATAGATAAATGTTTTAAATAGTAACTTGGGAATTTTGTTGAAATGCATAGTCGGAGAGAAGTCCAAGTAATAGGACTTGGCTTTATTGCAAGATAAGTTTGCATATAAAAGTTTAGTGAGTATATCAATAATAAAATCAAAATTTTACATTTGTTTATGGGAGAAATATTATGAGTGTTTTAGATTTGGTATAGTTACCAATTGCAAAGTGAGTTAGTGATGATGCAAAAGTGATTGAAAACATATATAATAGTTAGAAGAAGTAAGAAGAAAGTTGTGGGAAAGTAATGACAAGTATAAATCAATAATAGGTATCATAATAAGGCCCAAAATATTTGAATATGGATATTTAGTGATGGTTTTCTTGAGGAAATATATATTTCCTAAAGGCACATGTAACAATTTAAAGTAGAAGAAAATTGGACCATGCAAAAGTGTGATAAAAATCATTGGCAATGCTTATGAAGTGAGTTTAACACATAAATTTGATATCTCTCTAGTATTTGATGTTTCAAATTTATATTATTTCCATGGAGATGATGGTGAATTTGAATAAGGTGAAAAATTAGATTGGTATCAATAGGTGCCAAAGAAGAAGAAAAAAAAGATAGTGCAGTTTGTAGATAAGAAGACAATAAACACAAGTCAACTAGGTTATGATAGTTATTTATTATAGTGGGAAGGATTACAACAGGAATATAACACTTAGATTATAGAATGGGAGTAGAAGAATATTCATAATAATAAAATGAAACAATATAATTAGATCAACTCTTAGGAGTTGAGTTGTTTTCAACCAGAGGGGAATGATGTAGATAAAAAGGCCACACTTTTAAAGGCCATAAATTTTGATCCATATCTCTGTTTGAGCCCATATTCACACTGAAACAATCAGATCAAAATTTTTAATTCATTTGTAACTAACCTTTCCATTTATGGTATGTTTTATATAATTTTTAGAAACCATATGTGACCATCTACGTGTCCCAAAATGTATTTTAAATTTATTTTCATGTTTTTTTTAAATTAGAAATTGTCCAATTTTGTAACTGGACTTGAACTTCTATTTAAAATAATTTGATAGGTTAATTTTAGAGTTTTTTTTATATAATAAAGAGTTGCATGCACTTGGATGCGAAACTTACTAAAAATAACATGTTGAGTTTTATTTATTTTTAGAGTTCCAAATTTTGCATGTTAACTTCAATTTTGAGTTGAGGATTATTTATGCATGGTTTTTAATTATTTTAATCATTCAATATGAATCAATACAAGTTATTATTTTACAATATTTACCTATTAATAATTTATCTATCTTGATAGTATTCAAGTTCATTACATTTAGTGGTTAACATATCGAGTTATTTATCAATATAGCTTGCCTCTTCAAGTTACCGACTTTTTTCTCAAAATAAAAATCCACCATGGTAGTATCTACCTCAATACAAAGGCATACACAAGATTTCAAAGAGATAAATTTCATAATGGGCTTAATGTGTAACAAAATTTATAACAAGGTATTTAAGTTATCAAGGAGATGAAAAATATATTAGCTAACATAGATGCCACTAAACATGATATTATATTCTAATAATATCTACTATCTATTAAAAAATTAGGGATTTATAAAGCAACTTCCAAGCCAAGGTATTTCCTTGTGGATACCTACTTTATAATTTATGTATGATGTTTGCATGCATAAATGATCTTATTAAAACTAACAATGAAAATTATATAATATCTTTGATTTTACCATTTCCTTTAATAGTTATTATCATCCTATGAAACCAAATATCCTATGAGTCTCATATTTGTTTTCTAATGGTGGTGGATTTTCATGGAAAAAATCTTCACCCTTGATTATTGAATTTTATGTAAGCTAAACATGTCCAATAGGTAAGATGGAATGTCCACATAAGAATTAATTCCACTAATGAAATACTTTTCAATAATTTAGGGCATTCATTCGCTAGATAAGCATGTCAATAGGTTTGAATATTTTGTATTCGCAAGGATACAACTAATCTATGAGCTCAAGAACAAGACACACTTTTATATCTCTACTTGGTCCATAAAATATAGTAATGGAGATTTACTCTCATTAATTATTGGTAGCATCTGCTCCAGTTATAAAAGTGCATTCAAATCAATTTTCACACAAAATCACCCTATTCTTAAACATGTTATCTATGAACATAGGATTTCAATAAGGAGAGATTAGTATAGTGTTAGTGTATGAAATCAAAATCCAAAATAACACACTAATAACTAACACCTTAAGCGTATCTAAAGGGGGGATCATAATAACAAAACTAAATGGAAAACACAACTAGAATGCAAAATAAAAATGTTCTTTTACCTTCCTTGGATGATACAAATGACTGGTTCAAGTGGTTTTCTTGGCATGTGCTCAATTAGTCTTCATTAAAGGGGGTTTGGCTATCTCATTTTCTCCTTGGCACAAATGACTTTGTGATGGATTCTGCTTGGATCAATAATTATCCATGATAACACTACATTAATGGCTTGAGATATCTTTTTAGCATTATAACTTTACACCAAAAGAGCTTAAAATTATGAGTGTGAGGCCTTCTATTTATATATTTTTGCAAATGGTCAGAATGAACCTAAACTATCCATCTAAAAATAATGATGTGTGTCGAAGAATCCATTCTATTTTGGAGGCAAAAATCAGTAAATACCCTAATAAATATTTGTGATAGAGAGGTATTAAAGAGATATGGGAGGGCTTAATCAAATATTTATTGCTTTTATATCCTAAGGATGTCTTCTCAAAAAATGATGTCACTTGATGATGTAGAAACTCATAATAAATTTCCAAAAATAAATATTCGACAAGTTTCATGGAAAATTAACTTAAGCTCTTGATTCAAATTAATTGGCCTTAAACATTATTTACAAATTTTAATGCAAATCTTGGCAATTGGTGCATGAAATTGGTCAAAATGTCAGATTATTGGCTCAAGATTTGACTAGATTAGAATTAGAATTTTATGCTATATGTGTTGGAACCATTATCCCATTTAGGATATTACCAACACAAAATAACAAAGGCATGTGTCTTATGCAATAAATTTGGTAGAAAAGAGCAATCTACACCACCCAGGTGCAAAATCATCATTTTGACTCAAAATGATCTAATCAAATTTAGTTGTCTCATAAAATGCATTGACCCACTTATGGATAAATTGGCAAAAATTGGCACTTGTATATGATAGGTTCACATCATTTAGCATGTTAGGGTTTTTAGCCCAAATTATGCATTTTGGTAAAAATGGGTTTGAAACTTGGTTGGAGGTTATTTGTGGCCACTTTTAGGTATCTACAATTTTTGCCTATTTTGGATGGCATTACAAGTTATATGCACAATAACATCTTCTCAAATAATGAAAAGGTCATGCATGCCTACAACTATGTGATGGCTACTTGAGGGAACAGATGGCACAAGTAAGTCAGTAAATAGTCCCTTGAAATAAAAAAGTGAAATGAGGGGACCAAACATATGAAAATGATGTGGTGAGAACATAATGAGTTTAAAAAGTTAGTCAAAATCATTGAGAATGGAAGTGGTATGGTGTAAAATGGTTTTCCCAAAGGCAGTTATAAACATTATATTCTAATATTGGCAATGTGGTATGATAACACAATGATTTTCCAAAAGGTGGTTATAATCATTTAGAAAATAGAGTTACCATAGTTAAGATGGACAAAAAAGATAAAAACATTCCCCTATTTGTGCAATATAATGTAACTTTGGTGACAACATAATGATTTTCTAAAAGGTAGTTATAATCGTTAAGAAATGCAGGTGGGATGGTGTACAATGATTTTCCCATAGGTAGTTATAATCATTGAACCTTGATTATGGAAAACATGATTGATTGGTTGATGATGATGATGATAACTTGACACAGAGGGTAATGATGGATTGGAATAACCTGCTAGTAGGGGGATGCTCATCTAAACTAACAAAGGTTGAAATTCTTTCATTGTTAAATACTCTATTTGGGATATGATTGGGATGTTTCTAGTGATGGTGATGAGGAGATGTTGATGATACCAGTAATGAATATACTTCTTGAATCTTATTTTTTTTGTAGTATTGTACAATTTTCATCATGATAGAACACCATGAGGATAGGTTTGAAAGATGCATAAGGATTGACTCCCATGATCCAATATTCAAGGGAAAACATTGCACCAATGATAAAAATATAGATGTATGAATATGGATGGATTCAAGTATATATGTGTAAGGAATAACCCAATGAATTCACATAAATTGAATCAAGGTAACAATGCTAAAAACAAAAAAACAAAGACATGAACAATAAATAAACAAGCAAAGAAATAGATAAAGAAACCAATAACTAGTTCTAATGTTATTATAAACAATGTGATGAACATTTCCTTGAAAAAATAGGTAAAAACATATCAAAAAAACATAAGAGGGTAAAATAGATAAAAAGGAAGGGGTTGGTTGAGCTATCTCTATATGCATTCGGCAAGTGGACATTGCCTAAATGTTTCTATGGATGTGATATCCAACAAAAACTTCAGGCCAATTGTAGTTCTCCTATGAAATGAGAGGAAAATGATAATTGATGAAAAATAAACATAATGAATTTTATATAATAATATGATGGGTCTTGTAAAATTCTAAGTGCATGCAAGAAAAGGATAAAAAGGATGGGGAAACTAAGTGACAAGTGATTTTCTTGTGAATTAGGAAGGGTTCCCAGAATCCTTAAGGCAAAGAAGTTATAAATGTTTTTGGTTTTGACTAAATGATTTCAAAATTGTTTTTAGAATTTTTGAATATCTGAACTCAATCGAGAATGATGAGACACTAAATAGTGAAAACTCTAAAAATGGTGAGAGTGTGGCTTAGGTTGCTCGCAAAATAGTGAGTGCATTGCCTAAGTTGCTCAAAAAATGGTGAGATCATGACTTATGTTACTCTTAAAAGGGTGAGAGTAAGAAAAACTTGAAATGATGCTCACAAAATGATGAGATCAAGGATGAGGGTGACTGAGATGACCTCAACAAGTATCGAGTACTACCTACATATTCTTGAGATGGGACCTCAAGTCATTATAGTTTCACCTTATAGCAAAGCAGTCTGAACCACTATATCATCTAATTAAAAAAAATAGGCATAGTTGGTATAATCACAGAATATGGCATTGTAAATCACTAGTTTTATGCCTAGGTATGATAAACAAATTTTTTCCATTATTTTCCCATAGCCAGTTATAAATAAGATACAATGACATATGTCAATGATATGAATTTTCCCATAGGTGGTTATAATTAGAAACAAGACTAGTGAGACACTAATTTTCCCATGATGGTTATAATCAAGAACATTTGGTATAAAGAATGGGATAATAAATTAAGGATGCAATGACCAAAACATTTATCTTACTACTCCAAAATATGGCCTATGTCTAGAATGTGTGACACAAGTACTGAAACTAGATCTGAATCCTCTTGCTGAAAATGGTGATCAAACCAAATAGAATGGAACTAAGGGCATTGGGCTAGGAAGGGAGGGAGAAAACAACTTGGTTGATGAGAAGGGTATGTATAATGGATATGAAAAAATAAAAAGTGATAGGTTAGTATGATGATAGGATGGTAAAATGGTATAGTACAAAGAAGAAGATTGATAATATGATACAACTTGAAATGATCCTTATAGAAAATAAACCAAGTCACTCTAGCATAATACAAATTTAGGTGGATAATTTTCATCATCTCATCAAGTTCATTTCCATCTATTGTGGTGACCCTGTATGCTCTTGTTATATAGTTTTTCATAATGATGAAAGGACCAACCCAGTTAGGTTTGAACTTTCATTTATACTTCTTTTCATCTGTGGTATTCTTTTGGTTTTCTTTAAGGACAAGATCACCAATTTAAAATTCTCCTTGTTTCACATGTTGATTATAGTGGCCTTGGAGTCAATTCTGATAGGATTGGAAATTTTTCATCGCATCCATGTGTTTCCCATCAAGTACTTTTAGATCTTGTAGGCAAGCTGCTTGATAGTCATTATCATCCAAGACATGATTGAAGGAGATGTGTAGAGAAGGCATCTCAACCTCAATAGGAAGAATGGCCTTAATACCATAAATAAGTGAATATGGAGTGGATCTTGTGGGTGTATGCTAATTTATATGGTATTCCCAAAGGGCATAAAATATATGAAGGTGCCAATCATGACCAACATCATTGATAATATTTTTGAGAATGTTGACAATAGTTTTATTTGATGCTTCAGCCTAGCCATTACCTTAATTGGTAACTTGATTCTAATTTGACCAAGTAAGCTTGATAATACCTTTGTTAATAATGGATCACTTGATCAACAAACCTTTATCAATTATCTCTTTAAAGGTATGTGCACACTATAGTTTCGGATGATAATATATCTCACTGTGTAATTTTTTTTGTAAACACAGAGGCTAATTGTTTGTTTGGTAAACTATGATTGAATCAAATTTCAAGTGATCTCCATCATTGTAGATAAATTAAAAAATTTCACCATCCTTGTTAGTTATCTTGTATCAAGTCAACCAATGAAATCTCATGCTTGAGATTATATGAAAAGTGCTACACAAACTTGTCTAAAATATCATCAAAATTTGATATAGAATTTTTGAAAAACTTCAAGAACCACTCCAAGGTTTGTCCTGATAGATTCCTTTGGAGTAAAAATAAAAGGTATATGTTACCATATGCCATTGGTTGGCATTGTAGTAAAAAACTTGGTCAAATGAGCCTTGGGGTCATGTTTTCCCTTGTATTTGTCAAATTTTGGTGGTTTGTATCTTAGAGGAAATGATATCTAAAAATACTCCTTGTTAAATGGATAATAATAAATATCATCCAACTTAAAATTTTAGGTTTGTTTCCTAGTTTAGATGGCAACAATTTCATCCTTTATTTGTGATAATTCTTGGGCTAGGAAACTAGAGGGAACATTGGTTTTAGGTGGAATAGTCATAAGTGGAGAAATTTGACTTGGGTATGATTGAGGTATTTGATGGGGTATGTTGGCTTGGTTGGGGAATATAGACAAGAATACACATGCATGTATTAGAAATCAATTAGTGAAATTGCATTTGTGGTTATGCAATATTCTAGTTTAGATTAGGTATATAGGCTCAATTTTAAGGATTTTGAGGTTGGGATGGAGGGATATAACTATACTATGCCTATTGAGGTTGAATAGAGAAATATTGTCAACTAATCAAATGCTGATGTTGAGGGGGTACTTGTGAACCAAGACCCTATCTTTTAATTAGTGGAACATTCTATACAAAAGACAAAGTTTGTCTAATTGGTACTTAAGGAACATTATAACTTCTTTGTTATGTGAATACCAGTTGGGAAGTGGATTCATGTACAAGATTAAGCATTTATTACTGACCAATAATCATGTGATTAGACATTTTTTGGATTTGAATTTCTATATTGGTCTATGAGTAAATAGGTATGTTCAATGATACTTGGCAAGATGAAACATTGGTTTCCCTTTGTGGAGCTAGCAATATGTTCTGCCTTTGCTACATTAGTATGTTTGATTGTGATTTTCATTTTTGAATTCTACTCATTACCTGTTATGAAGGAGTGGGATTCATCACATTTTGTTATTAAGGCACGACATTGGCCATTAGCTAAGTACCTAATCATATTAGTTGAGTTCTTGAAAAATTATCTAGATGAAGATTAGTGGTAGTAGTTGGCTGAAGTTAAGATGTAAAAACTCCTATTCCTAGATTTTGAGAACCACGCATGGTATTCACTAAAGGTACACTTATTTATGAACTAGTTTTTTGTGTACTTAAACCATTTTTGGTTTGATTAGATATTGCTTACACATTGTCCACTGCATTTCACTCAATACTCTATGTAGAAGTAGAAGACGCTTTTTTGATGGTTGGCATATGAAACAAGTTGTTGACCAATGTTTTTTGTGTTAATGGGTATACACCCTGATTATCTTGACCAAGTAATTATATTAACACTCATGTTGAAGGAACTAAATCTATAAGAGGCCTATTTGACATGGTCATTTGATTAAAATTACGCACTAGGTTCAAGTAAGTTTGGTATGCTACTTGCATATGTACAAAGTAATCCTCTATGAGGTCCCTTCCTTTGAAAAGCATACTATGATCTTTATATACCATTGGGGCTAGAGATAAAGGATTTATAAAATAAGCCTATTGATTATACATTATGTTTTGAGGCATTCCTACTAGACATGGAAAATTCTCATGGGCGATGTATGCTAGAAACATATCCCCTAATTCTATAGATCTAACAAAAATCTCATCTAGGTTTTCTAATAATTTATGTTAAAATAAATAAAGATCATATGTGGATGGTGTATTAATATAGTAATGTTGATGAATAAATGGTTTCTGAACTATAAGTATTGTATCTAGGTATTTTTCTATTATCTCATGATCTTGCTCCAAGTATGGAGGCATGTTAACCAAATAATGAGCCAATGAGTCTTAGTTTTGTGCTCCTTTTTAAGTGTTATAAAATGAATAAGGATCCATATCATAAGAAACATGGTATACATATGGGTATTGAATTATTTATTCTTTTGCAACTACATTATTAAATCTTGGATTGTACATGAGGGTATTATGAGTGTAGGAAGACATGCTCATATCCATAGTAAATGATTTGTGACCAAAAGTAATAGAGTTATACAAACTCTAAAAAAATGATGTATAAAAGGAGGTTGAAACATGATCTAGCCTACTCAAAAGGATGGATATGTATATCCAAAAATATGGATGTAATGATTTATGATAAAATAAGCTAATGTCAAATGTCCAATATTACACATCTCACACAGAAAGGTCAAGTAGAAGGATTGAAAATCAAAATGCAAAATTCTAGGGTCAAAGTGTTTCAAGTGAGTCTAATTTAGGAAAACCAAAAGTTCATAGGTTTTTTGGCCGAATGCACCATCAAATTCAAGACTCAAATAAGTTTTGCTAGGACATTTAGCCAAACGGTGTCAAAATATAGACTTGAAACAAAAATGAGATGTTTAATCTAATATATTTGAGACACTTTTCAACAAAAAGTAGGGATTTGGCTCTTGGACATAAATTTAATCAATAAGTATGAGGTATGAAACAAAAGGCACTTGGAGATAGTTTATTTTCTCCCAAATAATGGCACAATCTAGAATCTTTTGATTGATAATCTAGACAAAGGTGAATGACATAACTTATCTAGATAAAGACTCATAAAGTATACTCAAAATTGTTAAAATTTTGGTAAATCTTGCTTTCTATGCAAATAGGCCTATGAAAAAAGTTTCAAAATAATTTAAATAGTGTAACAATGATAAAATTATTAGAAGGTGTGACAAATGGTTGTTTCAAAAATCTAAGGCAAATTGGTTTAACATGATTTTGGTACCATAACACTACTCTCCTCAACTTAAATCACACACACACACACAATTTTTGACAAATATCTAAGGAAAAAGTGTTGTTTTAAATAGACTCAAGACAAATGGTAAATAGGAAAGGTTGTACAAAATATGGCCTAGGACTCAAAGTATGAGAGATACGTAAGATGACTTGAGTCCTATAAAATAATGATAATGACTAAAATTCTAAAAATGGCACTCAATCTAAATTGGAAATTGAGCCTAAGTTCCCTGAAGTCTAGTGCAAATGGTAAACCTACTTAACACTTTAACGTTATAAACTTATAAAGGTATAATTTCAAATTTAAATTATCAATGGACTTAACAAATTTAGTAAATGGTCTAGACTCAAATGGGTAGCATAACTACACAAAAATGGAAGATACGATACAAAGTTTATGATAAATTTTTAAACAAGGAAAAATATGATTTTCACTTGGTAACATAATTCTTCCTTGTTCAAGAAATGCTGGACAATGTGTTTGGTTATGGAACCCTTTGTTAATAGATAGTTTTGACTTCAAATAAGAACAAGTAATCTAAGACAAAGACAAATCAACTAATTAATCATCTTAAACCCTAAACTAAGAAGGTAAAGAAAACTTGGGTTAACTAAACTAACATGTTTTGTAACATCTAAATGGATTAAATGCATATGAGTTTCACATTAGCATAAAAAAGAAGTACACGTCATTTAGATCCACATCATATGGCTTCTTGTAAAAAGGTCTCTCCCTTTTTACAACCACTACATCCATCGCTTTCTGAATGTAGTGTGATCTCTAACATGCTCAAACATCTTATGTTTATCCTTTACTGATGAATATAGTTTAACCTCTCAAACCATTATCCTAGGGAGGGGATCCTACTTTATATATCCCCCATGGAGAGGGGTTGAAAAAAATGTTGGGAGATGAATTCCTAGGTCACCAATTTCGTATAGAACTTATGAGAATTAATGAAATCCTCCTCATAATCCAAGATGTAATGAAATAAAAACTAATTAAAAGAGCTTTATGGCTATTTCTAGATCACCCAAGCCATGCAGGTCTTAGGGATAGCCTTCAAAAAATCTCTTTTACTCCTTTGGAGTAAGGCAATTTGTAATGAAGATGTCACTTTTCATCCCACATGTTCCCTATAGATGACGAGAGGAGAGCATACATGTACAACTTCATTTTTTCTCAAATGAGACTAAATAAGCAAACAATGATAAACAAGTTATAAAAAACTTTGAAGTGAGTTCAATTTTAAAGCACCAAATGAAAGGTTTGGTGGTGTTCTTTGGGCCCTTGGCCTTAAGTTGTAAAACTTCTTGATGAATAAGCACAAAATATTAAAATAAAAATCTAAGTGTTTCCTTAAGAACCATATAAAAGTTCCTAATCCTTTTTAAGCACCAAGAAATAAGTTAAAAACACTAGATTAACCTTTTTTGATCACTTTTAAAGTACGCTTTACAAGAAAATGGTTAGAATTTTGTCTAGCCTTGAAGCACTATTTAAAATGAAATAAATAACTTAAAAAATCAAGCTATCAAGTTTACATAGTGTAATCTCACAACTCCATAATCTAGTACTATAACTCCATAAAACCAAGATTGGTTAACACAATATCTCTACTCATGAGTTACTTAACAAAAATTAACAATATCACTACTCTAATAGATAATATCACCACTGATAGAACAAACCCACAACTTAAAGAGTTATGGTATTTCCACTTAACCCCAACCATCTAGGGTAACCATTAGTATTTAACTACAATACCATGACTCAAACTAATAGTATCACTACTTGTAAAATCATAGTATTGCAATATCATGACTATTAAGTTATAGTATTATAGTATCATAACTTGTGAAATTGCAAGATTATAATATCATGACTTTTAAGTATCAGTATTACAATAGCATATCTTGACCTTTAGACAGAGACACCATTAGTCTAAAAACATAATTAAGATGCAATATCACTACTAAGACAAAACCATGACTATGTCAATTACGAGATTGTGGTCTAGAGGACAACATCACAACTCCACACTGATAAAATTGTGACTTCTAGGTAAATGTATTTTTACTTAAAATTTTCATGCCTTTTGATATTATACTACAAGATTATACATGAAAATTATTAGTAGGTTTCTTGTAGGATCTATTTGATCAAATTTGTTTGGATTATCCCACTAGGCACACCATTTGTGAACATAGGATTATAATAAGGGGAGCTTAGTATAGTGTTAGTGTAAGAAATAAAAATCTAAAATAACACACTAATAGCTAGCAACTTAATCCTATCTCAATGGGGGAGTATAATAACAAAAATAGATGGAAAATACAACTAGAATGTAAAAGATAAATGTTCTTTCACCTTACTTGGATGCTCCAAATGGATTCTTGAAGTGGTTTGCTTAGCATGTGCTCAATGAGTCTTCATTAAAGGGAGCTTCGCTATTTCATTTTCTCCTTAGCACCAATGGCTTTGTGATGGCTTTGTCTTGTCTCAAATATTGGGAATGATAATAATACATCAATGGCTTGAGAGATCTTTTTAGCATTATAACTTTACACCAAAAGAGCTTAGAATTATGAGTGTGCAAATTTCTATTTATAGATTTTTTAAAATAATCAAAATGAACATAAACCATCCATGTCAAGATGAGTATGTGTGGCTAAGAATCCATTTAATTTTTTAGGCTAAAATCAATAAATTCCCTCTTAAATATTTGGGATAGAGAGTCACTCAAGAGGCATGGGAGGGCTTAATCAGATATTTGTTATATTTATGGCCTAAAGATGCCTTCCAAGAAAATGATGTCACTTGATGATGTAGAAACTCATAATCAATTTACAAAAATAAAAACTCAACAAGTTCCATGGAAAATTAACTTAAGTCCTTGATTCAAATTAATTAACCTTAAACATGATTTATCAATTTTGGTGCCAATCTTGGTAATTGGTGGACAAATTAATCAAGCTAGTCAAAATGTCATATTATTGGCTCAAAATTTGACTGTATTGGAATTAGAATGTGACTTTAGATGTTTTATAATTATTATTCCATTTAATATGTTTTCCAACAAAAAATAACAAAGGCAGGTATCTTTTATAAGTAATTTGGTAGAGAAGAGCAATCTAGAATACCCAGATGTAAAATCATCATTTTGAATCAAAATAATCTCATAAAAGTTAGTTGTCTCATAAAATAAATTTCCCCATTTAGGGAACCAATGTCTGAAATTGGTAGTTGTATATGATAGGTTCACACCATTTAGTGTGTTTTATTGTTTTTAGCCTAAATTATGATTTTTTTTTAGAAATTAGTTAAAGCCTAGTTGGAGGTTATGGTGGCCACTTTTAGGTGTCTACATTATAAACTATCATAAAAACTAATTCTTGCCTCTCCCATAGGGACTTGGAACTTTGTGCCCTTATTTTACTATAGCATTTTATTGAGTATGCATATGTTTTGTTTATAATCCATCTATCTAATTATATTAATATCTTTTGATGTAAAGGATTTAAAAAAAATTTCTAATCATTTAATATGTACTAATAGTACCCACTCTTCAATTTACTCATTTTTTTAATATAGAAAAAGTTAAAATATTAAATCATTTTCATGTTGATCCAATTTATAGAATAGGTTTAAACAAAACTATTCTTTAAATATAGATTTAGATAAATTGGGTTATAAATATGATTGTTAACTATTAAACTAAAAATTAAATTGGTATGACTAGATATATTCATTTGGATGGTTGATTGTACCTATTATAAATTTTTTTGATCACATTTATTGATTCCATGTTAGCCTTCAAATGTAAATATAGTTTATAATAGAAGAGATATTGAAAATAGTTTATATATTTATAATAATCATTTAATAATTTTAAAATATAACTTGTAATGAAAAAAAAATTATTGAAAATAGTTTAATATTTATTTTAATTGTTTAATTTTTTTACACAAATTTCATCTTATTTGATATTATCTAAAAAATTGATTGAATTTTACAGCTAAAAAATGTATTTGTGGCCATACAAGCATCGAATTTCATCTAAAGGTATGGGTTAAGCCAATTGTACCTAGCATAATGGATAAGTTTATGAACATTTCACTTTTCTAATTATATGCTTTACTATTATCTTTCTATTTTTAAATAAAAACTTACAAATAAAGATTTATAATTATATTTATATAATATTTGTGGTTTGATTTTGATATGTTTTTATAAGTTTATAGTAAAAAACAAACTAAATTTTATTTACCTAATTTATTTTATGGTTCTTTAATATTTTAAATTGACATTATCTTGAATGGATATGCTAAAGTAACATTATATTAGTTGATAATCCACATGTCTATTGAAGATATGTATAATAATTATTGTAGTGTATAAAGTCACACTTTTGTATTCCTATAATCTATGGTTTTATCAACCCAACTAAACATTGGAATTTAAAATAATACCACTCTCATATATAAAAATGTTTGTATGTAAAATCATAATCAATGAAATCAAGTTTGTTATTTTATTGAAAACATGCATAAATTATGTTTTTTGCATGGTCGAGTGATGAATACAAAAGGTGATTGGTGAATAAATTTAAAAAATGATGTTGATACATTTTCTCATGGTAGTAATTTTGTTGTATAGATAATATTTTGTATTATAAGATGCCATTACTTATTTTTAATGAATTATAATGTGTATGTAAGAATGCATAGATTAGATTGATATATAATTAACCCAAACTAATCCTTCATATTTTTTATATTTAATAAAAATAAAAATAAAAATAAAAATAAAAATAAAAATAAAAATAAAAATAAAAATAAAAATAAAAATAAAAATAAAAATAAAAAAGAAAATAAAAATAAAAATAAAAATAAAAATAAAAATAAAAATAAAAATAAAAATAAAAAAGTATGTAAAAATATTTAATATCACACTACACAAGGAATTAATTCTTGTCACTTTTTTTAGGATATATTTATTAATGAATGTTGTTGATACAATTGAGAGGGTTGTCACACAAAAGAAATTATGTTTTACATAGTTTTTCGTTTTCATAGGTGATTGAGGGTTGGGGTTCCCTCACTCATTATTTCTAATGAGAAATAAATATTAAATAAAAATATGATTCACATAAGATAACGAAAACTATTTAAAATACTTGAATTGGTTATAAAACACTGGCCTCAAAAGGCATAATATAAATGAAAAACCACCACCCCAAAGGGAGATAAAAAAATAACAAAGAAAATAGTGAACCAAGCACATATAAGTCATTACCCACCTATGAGCTACAAAAACCAACCGTTAATGGGTAATCACCTCTAAGGTCCCCCCTACTAGCCACTTGCGTCAACTTTTCATCATATAAAACTTAACTCCTCCACTCTTCATTACATTTTTCTACACAAATTCTAGCATAAATATTAAAATATAAGGACCCTCCTACATGAATCATAGTTACCTTCCATGTTTGGAATTTTGGTCTACCCACACCTTTAATAACATCTTGCCACCCACACTCGATGCCACTTTTATGGACGCTATACAAGCTTGCATATGGAAAACAACCATCCTTCTCTAATTTGACGTGCCCACACCTAAACCCAAAAAAATATTATAATATCATTGGAAGGGGTTCAAATAATCTTAATCATATATTTCATTATAGACAATAACCTTAAGGATTTTCTCATGCTTAGATCTACCATAACTAAGTTCATTAGCACTCACATTGCATTTAGGTCATGTTATAGAAATAATATTCCCTCCAGGCTATGAATTTTTATGGAACACTATAGAAACTCTATATGCTCCATGAACACACTAAAATGCTCCTCCAAATCTTAAAAATCTCACAAAAGGACTGGCTCTAGGTCATCCTAATCAAAAAAGGGAGGTGAATGCATGTGTCCCCAAGAAAATACTTCCACAACATATTTTGAACCCACTTGAAACCCTATATTGGTATTCCTAAATTCCACTACCAAAGTCACATATTTATCCTGTGAAACAAAGAGCAAACTACTAATAAAAGTTGACATGAAAAAAGAATTAATTTTCATATTGTAGCTCATCTGCAAAAATACAAGACTTATTGCTTCCTTCACCTCCTGCAATACACTTATAGATTGAATAATGAAAATTTGCTTCAATAAAGAGTCATAGACTTATCCATCAAAGTCCATCTCCCTCATGGTTGATTCAACTTGCATCAAGGGCTCTCTTAGTGCTACTTGTAGCATTCTATCCATGGTGTCAAATTATTTTAGAGACCTACCAAAACACCCAAGATATTGTTGAGAGTGTCAAAGATGAAATGTAATGAGGCCATCACCATCTTCTCACCCTCCAATAAGTAGTACCAAGGGTCATTACATGGATGGGAATTGATACCCCAAACACTAAAATGAGTGTCAATCAAACATGACATGCTTAAAATTTAATCTTCACCACCCCAATACACCATATCTTAAGAGTGACACCTAAAAATTCTAACTATTCAAATTCATTATCCAAAATTATTAATTCAACCTATGATATTCCTTGGTTCAGAAAATTGTTTTTCGTAGAGTTTTCTTCCTCAAAGTAGTGAGAAGCCTCGGTGCAGCTAAGATTATCTAACACTCCTTGCAAACAATCTAGAATGCTATCAATATTCTAGGATCCAACCTTCCTATTCCATAAAGCCTATATGAGAACCATTAAATAAAATTCTATAAGGACCTAATCAATCCTGGATTGTACCATAAGATCCAAACCCAAGATGAGTGTATGAGTCACAACCTTATTATTGGTGCCATTTTATAAGATTATGTAATGTGGCTCAAAATAGTTAACTGATACAGTCTTGTATAACACCTTCTACTCTAGACCCACCTAGGTTCCCCCTTGTAGCTCAATCAAAGTTCAATTTGAATATTCTTACAAGAAGAGGAACCCACTCCATTCTATTCTCATGTCTTGATTCCTTTGAAAATACACCCAACTCATTAATGGGAGTAAGTTTACATATTTTTATTATGATATATTAAAATATTTAATATTTACATATTTTGTTATCTTTTTTTTGAATTTGTATTAATTTTATTCTATGTTTATGCAAGAAACTATTTTTTATAGAGATATTAATTACATAATGTTTTTATGAATTTTTAAATATTCATTCTATTTTAATACATATTGTCTTTAACATTATTTCCTTACTTTTATAATATATTTTAGAACACAATAATAATGTCTAATATTCAAAAGCTAAAAATATATGTCGTATTATTTTTTAAGTATATTTTATGAAATGTAATTAAAAATCTCAGTAGTAATTTTAGAATTTAATTCTCAATATATGATCTCCTTTCTATTTATAATAATTAACTACATGATCCTTTAGCTTTATCAACATTTTCATTGTACCTTCATATAATTACTTTTAATAGTTGTATGTGACAAATATTGCTCATCATGCCAGGCTTCAATTTATAAAGAAATATTTTTTTAATATGTAAAAGCTTTAAATGTGAAATTTTTATCATGTTGATTCAATTCATAGAATAAATTCAATAAATACTATTATAAAAATTGAGATATAGTTAAAAACAGTGATAAAGATGGATTTTTTAACATTATGCTATATTTTTATTTATCACATCTTGTGTGTGCTTAGTAATTAATATATATTCCTCTTGATATGTTTTCATAGATATTTCTATATCAACCCCAAAAAAAACTATTTAGTTCTTATGAAATAGTAATATATATATATGTTTTTGTTTATATATTATTTGATTAAAAACCGTTTATATTAACTCATTAAAGGTACAACTAATCATACAAAAAAAGGTTGAAGATGTCACACCCACATATCTTTAACCTATTAAAATATGTTTACTATTTTTATATTTAATTTTAAATTATTATTTTGTTGTTTACTTGAAGTCATTATTATACTTTGGTATGGGAATTGTAATGTCTTGTAGACAATATATATGATTTGTGTACGTAAATTGTGTAAAATATTTATTATGTGCAGAGTTACATATAATACATATTAATTGTTCTAATTCCTTTCATTTGGTGTTTACTGTGTTTTATAATGTAATAATTTCTATCATACATAATTATATTTTCATTCAATTATGTTTTAGTTATTTGAGCCAATGAATGTATATTTAAAATTTATATTAGTATATATTATGGTGTTGATATTATATTACCTCTATTTTCTTATGTGGTTGAAATTATTATTCTATTTATCTTTATCATAAGTTTGAATTAGGAAAATTATTTAAAACATACATATTTTAAAATTCATATCTTTTTATGATAGAAATCAGTGCTTTTATATTTTATCTTATATATGATGCATATAATCCATATTTTTTAACTAGCTATAAAGGTCTTATTCATCAAAGTAGGATATATGTTACTAAGCTACATGCATTATCATATTAAACATGATGGATTTGTGATGAAAAAAAGGCTAACATGTTCGACTCGTAGCTTTGTTTCAGCTCTTTCACATCCCAAAATGACTATCTTGAAAACTTAATTTCTTCCCTAAGCCACCCTATCCACTTAGATTTGATTTAAATATTTTTTGGAGCCCATACATGATCATATGAGGGTCTCAAATTATCATTTAATGATTTTTTCTAGAATTTTCTATTTTTAGAAATTATATATTTTTAGGACCAGATGTGAAATTCAGTTGAGTTTCATCTTATAGGATAATGTTAGTGTTTAGATTAATTCAAAAGAGTTTTAGATCTATGCAAACTTATATGTGAAACTTACTATAGATAACAACTTCTAAAAATAGCTATTTTTTTTAGGTTTTATTTTTTTGAAAAATTTACATATCAACTTTAATTTTGTGTTGAAGCTTATTTAATAATGGTTTATATTTGAAATTTTTTCAAGTCATTCAATATGAATCAATACAATTTATTATTTTCAAAAGCTTTGCCTATTGGTAATATATTGTCTTGATAGTTTTTGGGTTCATTATCTAGTATCAAAGCACATTCGAATCTTAGAGGATTCAGACATGGTGAGAGGAAGAGGAGGTATTGCACAGATCAACTAGATTATAAATGAATTAAAATGAAAAGTGGAAAAATTAATTGAGGTTATCATGAATCAGAGAAGAAAAAAAGTTGGTGATGAGGAAGACATAGATCATGATGAAGAAGTTCAACAAGAAAAAGAACAAGAGGAACCACCATCGATGGAAGAGAGGATAATTCAAGCTTTAGAAGGAAGAAATGAAGAAATAAAGGTTGATGTTCCAAATTATAGACATATTTTAAAATCAAAGGAGTTGATAGATTTGATAAATAACATGGAGAAGTTTTTTGAGTAAAATATTATGGAGAAGACAAGAAGGTAAAGTTTGTGTGCATAAAATCGAAAGGTCATGCAATGATTTGGTGGGATCACCTATAGAAAGAGAGATAGAGAAAATGTAAAGAGATGATTAATTCATGGGAAAATATGAAGAACAATATGGGGGATAATTATCTTCTTGTAGATTATTATGTACCTTATACATAAGATTTTAAATTTTGAGGCAAAAAGATCAAAATATACAAGAGTATATCATATGAGTGGAGCATGATGAAATAAAAGAGTAGATGGATACAAGGTATGCAAATGGTTTGAAATTTACTATTGAACATGATTTAAGCATGCACATAATTCTTTTCATGGCTGAGGCTTATCAATTAGCTTTGAAGGTAGAAGAAAAAGAAAATAGATAGAATTTTAGAAGAACATTTCTTGGTTCAAGAAGATGCATATCCCTTATAATAAAATCATAAGATGGGTTTAATACCAATAATGGTCAATCATCATGTGTTTAAGAAAGGCAAGATGACAATAGATAAGCATTTCAATTCCAATAAAGAGGAAGAGGGTTTCAGAGAGGATGAGGTTAAATGGTGTTAGAGGATGGTTTCTAAATCAACATAGATATTATGTATGTTTTATATGTGGATAAGAAGGGTATAAATAATTTGAGTGTCCACAATATCAAGATCAAAAAATGAGGCAAGAAGATCACCCAAGAGTGAATCTAGTTAATGTTGAGATAGAAGAGTAAAATATTAAGGTTGCACCTATAGATGTTAGAAAGAATCTCATAATGAGAAGAACCATGATCACTCCAAGGAAAGAGCAAGTGAAGAATAAATAAGGTGGTGATGCATGGTTGTGATCAAACATTTTTCAAATAAGATGTACATTGGGTGAAAAGATATGCAAATTAATTATAGATGGTGGTAGTTTTGAAAATATAGTTTTTAAAGAAATGACAGAGAAAATAAATTTACAAAGTGAAAAGCATCCTAATCCTTATTGGATTTCATGGTTTAATAAAGGAGATGAGGTAACAGTAGATAAAAGGTGTTTAACCAAGTTTTCTATAGGAAAAACTTATAATCATGAAATATGGTGTGATATTATTCTAATGGATGCATGACATGTTATTCAGGAGATTAAGGCAATTAGATAGGAAAGAAATTGAATATGGAGAAAATAACACATACATTTTTTGGAAAGGTGGTACAAAAGTATTTTTCTTACGTAATAAAAAGGAGGAGAAGATAGAAATCATGCTCTCTACTAAATAATTTATCCAAGATATGAAGGTATCAGGTTGTTATTATGTATTAATAGAAAAGAATGAAGACATGAAAATGGTGTAAATACCAATTGAAGAAGCAAGAATGCTGAAATAATATGTAGATGTTATGTCTAATGAGTTAACAGATGGTTTAACACCAAAGAGAGATAGTCAACATCACATTAATTTTATTCTAGGATCAGCTCTACCCAATTAAGCAGCTTATAGGATGAATCCAATAGAACATGCATAATTAAATAAATAGGTTACTAAATTGTTAAGAAAGAAGCTGATAAGAGAGAGTATGATTACATGTAAAATAACAGCGTTGCTAACTCTAAAAAAATATGGAGGATGGAGAGTGTGTGTGGATAGTAGAGAAATTAATAAAATTACAATCAAGTATAGATTTACTATACCTCGTATAGATGATATGATAGATATACTTGTAAGAGAAAAATATTTTACTAAGATTGATCTAAGGAGTGGTTATTATCAAATTCTAGTTTGTAAAGGAGATGAGTGGAAAACTACATTCAACACTTGGGATGGCTTATATGAGTGGATGGTGATGCCATTTAGATTATCCAATGCACCTATCTCATTTATGAGGTTGATGAATACAGTGCTATGAGAATATATTGGTAAGCTTGTGGTTATTTATTTTGATGATATTTTGATATTAAGTAATAATAAATAGGAACACTTACAAGATTTGATAATGGTAATAGATTTGTTAAGAAAGGAGAAGTTGTATGTAAATTTGAAGAAGTACATGTTTATGCAAAATAGTTTGGTATTTTTGAGATTTGTAGTTTCATTAGATGGTATGAGAATGGATGATGAAAACATAAATGCAATTGTTGAGTATCCTATTCCAAAAAATAATTAAAGAGGTAATAAGTTTCCATGGTTTAGAAAATGTTTACAAAGAATTTATTAAAAAATTTAGTAGTATTTTGGCATCAATACCAGATTGCATGAGAGGGAAGGAAATTACATGGACTAGAGTAGCCATAGAAGGATTTGAATTTTTGAAGAAAAAGATTATAGAAAGGCCAATTTCAGCATTCCTAGATTTTAACACTAGTCAAGGTTGATTGCGATGCTTTATTTATGGGAATTAGTGTTGTGTTAAGTAAAGAAAGAAAGCCAATATCATATTTAAGTGATAAATTGAATGAGGTAAGAACAAATTTTTATACCTATGATGTTGAACTTTATGAAATTTTACAAACATTAAGACATTGGAGACATTATCTAGTGCCTATGGAGTTTATCCAATTTATAGATCACGAAGCTTTGAAGTATGTGAATACACAAAAGAAGTTAAATAGTAGGCATGAAAAGTGGGTATCTTTATTATAGGTGTATACTTTTGTGTTGAAGCATAAATCAAGAAAATGTAATCATGTAGTTGATGCATTGAGAAGGAGAGTATCTTTATTAACCACTATGGTGAGTGTAGTAGCTGGATTTGAAGTAATCAAAGAATTATATGATACTCATCCATATTTTGGAAAGATAGTTAAATAGTGCAAGAATAAATTAACAAGTGGGATAGATACTATTCATGATGAGTATCTTATACAAGAAGTTTTTCTCTTCAAAAGGAAATAATTATGCATTCCATTTGGGTCTCTATAAGATAATATAATAAGAGAATTACATAGTGGTCATTTTGATGGACATTTTGGTAAGATGAAGTAATAGCTTTGGTGGAGGAAAAATATTTTTGGAAAAATATGAAGAGAGATGTGATAAGGTATTTTTAAAGGTGTAGGATATGTCAGGTGGCTAAAGGACATGCACAAAATACTAGACTATACATGCCATTATTGGTTCTAAGAAGACCATTTTGAGTATGGATTTTGTGTTGGGATTACCAAAGACACAAAGAGGTAACAATTTAATTTTTGGTTATAGATAGATTTTATAAAATGGTTCATTTCATTACATGTAAGAAAACTAATCATGTCACTAGAGCTGAAAAATTATTTTTTAAGGATTTTGTCAGATTATATGGTGTTCCAAAAACTATTACATCAAATAAGAACATAAAATTTATAAATAATTTTTAGAGGACTTTCTGGAAGAAGATGGGTACTAGGCTAAAATTTAGTAGTGCATATCATCCATAAACATATGGATAGATATAAGTTGTGAATATGACCTTGGAAAATTTATTGAGATGCATAGCGGGATAGAATCCCAAGTAGTGAGAATTAACTTTACCACATGATAATTTTGCATATAATAGTTTAGTTAATAGATTAATAGGAAAATCACCATTTAAAATTATTTGTCAGACAAATCATATGGTTGTTTTATATTTGGTATAATTAACAATTGTCGATTGAATTAATGATGATATAGAAGCATTCGCAGTAGTTAAAAGGAGTAATAAAAAATTTGAAGGAAAGTAATGAGAAATATAAGGCATAAGTTGATGTCAAAAGAAGATATAAGGTAATTGAATAAGGAGAGTTGGTAATGGTTTACTAGAGGAAATAAATATTTCCAAAAGTCACTTAAAATAAGTTGAAGTACAAAAAAATTGGTCCTTGCAAAATTGTGAAGAAAATAAATGACAATGTGTATAAGGTGAGTTTACCATAGAATTTTGATGTCTTTCTAGTATTTAGTGTTCTATATTTATATTAATTCTATGGAGAATATAGTGAAGATGATGGAGATTAATTATTAAATTGGTAGTGACAAATTCTAAAGAAGAATAAGGAAAAGATAGTGCTAGTTTTGGATATGAAGATAGTGATCACAAGGTAAGGGAATTAAATAGGTATCTGGTAAAATGGAAAGTATTAAAGAAAGAAGAAAACACTTGGATTATAAAATAGGAGCTAAATAAGGTTGACAAAGAGAAAAGGAAGTAGTACAATCAGGGTAACTTGTAGGAGTTGAATTGTTTTCAACCAAAGGAGAATGGTGTAGAAAAAATAGGCTAACCTTTTGGAGGCCATAACATTTGACCCATAGCTCTATTTGAGATCTTGCACGTGATCATCTCAAGAAGTTCATTGCTTCCCTAATCCTACCTATCCACTTAGAGTTTATTTTTATATTTTTTGGAGGCCATATGTGATCATTTAAGAGTTCAAAATCACCATTTAATGATTTTTTTTGGGAATTTTCTATTTTTATAAATTATATATTTTTAGGACCGAACATAAAATTTAGTTGAATTTCATCCTATTGTTTATTTTTATTGTTTAGAGTATTTCATTATATATTTAGAGATACATGCACTTGCATGCAAAACTTACTAGAAATAATAGCTACTAAAAATAGCATTTTTTTTATGTTTTAGTTTTTTTCAAAAAATTTGTATGTCAACTCTAATTTCAAATTGAGGATTATTTAATCATGGTTTGGGGTTTTAATTTTTTTCAAGTCATTCAATATGAATCAATATAAGTTATTATTTTCAGAAGCTTTGCTTATTGGTAATTTATTATCTTGATTGTTTTCAAGTTCATTAATCTGGAAGCAGATGATTAATAGGGTGCTTAATTATAATTTATAATATTTCATGTTTTAGATTGTACTCATGTTTTTATTTAGTTTTAGTGTATGTGTTTCATTCTTGAAAGTAAGGTATATGATATTAAGCCACAATCATTACCATATTAAACATGATGGATTTGGAGGCCTATGATTAATATGATGTTTAATTATAATTTGTAATATTTCAAGATTTAGATTATGTTCATGTTTGTATTTAGTTTCATTTTTAGTACTATTCAAACTTTTTTTGGGTGCATAGCTAGTTTTCTTGTTGACTAAAACTTCTACATAAAAAGTTATGAAATATTTAATATATTTTATGAGTTACAAGATCTTACATAATAATTATACATATTTTTTTTTGTAAATCTTTTTTTTTGTTTTGTATATTTCACTAGATTATTATTAGTCACATTAACCCATGCTATTATATAATTTTTTTTTTTTTCATGATTAAAAATTATATTAGAGTCTAAAAATTATTATTTGCTACCATGGAATTTACTCCACTCTCACCCAACATATATTTCAAAACATTCAAACCCTTGTTCTCCCTTATTTCAGACAACACACTAGTATGCTCATAGGTGCATACTACCCAAGTAGTTTCCCCTTCCCCCTCTCCTCATGTCTCTCATTCCTCGCTTAAATAATGTGTTATGGAAGATAATTGGTGGTGACTATCCTATGTTCAGAATGTCTTGAAAAATTCTTTTCCCATGTAGAAGGCCTCACCCTCGACTATTTTCACTGAGAATACTAGGACACAAAGTAACCCTTCCCTATAAAAAAATCATGTTGTTCAATGCTCCAACCTTAGGAAGGATGGGAACCTCTTAGACTATCCAATATCATATATTTTTGGGTCAAATATAAATAATAATGAATGTAGATCTTTTAACAAAGTGGTTATATGTGGAAAATAAGGTCTTCCCTCTCAATAATTAAATCACAAGTTAAATCCCCTCAACCTAGTGTATACAAACCCTTCCATATCCTTGGATACAGAAGCTTTAAAATTAGTCCTAGTTATTTAAAATTTTACTTGCGTAAAGGATTCCTTTTTCAATTTGATAGCCATTCGCCAAACCTCCCAAATCTAAATGCATGATTTTCTAAGCAGTGGGAGCCTATCCTTAAATTTAAGCTCAAACTATATTATTATGAAAAATGTTTTTTATTATTGTTTTATATTTTTTTTGAACAAAAATATGATTACTAACAAATAATGGAATTAAGGTAGGCGTAATATGCTCATCAAACCCTAGTTTCCAATAACTAACCCCCTCCCTGAATTTATTTCAATTAGGCTCATTTTGGTACACCTTCCACATTCCGCCATAGTTTTTAGTTTGAACCATATTTTAAGTCTATAAACAACTACTTAGTCAAATTCTAATAATTATTTTTCATAACTTCCATGTTCGCCCACACTACCTTTGTAATAATCTTGATAATCCTTGATGCTTTCATTGATCTTATGGCCTCATTTAATCTGATGGTAGAATATTCCCTATAGACTTAACCCTTGGACTATGAAGGCCTACTCTTACGGGACCAAATGTGTCTCAACACTAGGTGCCTAACTTAAAAATGTAAGAACTCAATAAAAAAAGGTTATACCAACTTGGTGGAGAAATTGCTCCTCTGATCTTACAAGTGAGTTTGGGCATGATTATCATGATTCCTTACACTTTTAAAGAGGAAACCGTGGAGATATAAAAACTACATGGAACTAAACCCCTACTTTCCATTGATGGAATTATTGTAGAAGTAGAAGTTATGGATGAAGCTAAGATCTTAGAGCCAAATATTACATGGAACAACAAAAATACATAGCATCCTTCCCCTTGTGAGGTTTCAATAGAGAGAAAGACACCCAAATCAAGGGTAAAATCTTTGGAAAATTCAAAAGAGAAATTGAACCCCATTAATACTATTGAAATATCATTACCTTTCTCCCTAAAGTTTGTTGAATATAATGGGGAATGGTCCAAAGTGAAAAAGAAGAGAAAAAGTAAAAAAGGCATAGAAAATGTTTTAGAAACCAACAACCATTAATTCAGATGGAGGTTATGCCAAATATGGGTGAAATTTTGGCATAAGTTTGCAGTAAGACAAGATGGTTAGGTAAATTTTGGCAGATGAATCAGAGGTGATGTTTCTTTTCCCCTAACTAGTTACCACTAGTAGAGGTGTCCCATTTGAGATTAATTGATTTATCTTTATCTCCTTTATATAAGGCACCAAGGCCTTCTAAAACTTGATTTAACCCTATATAATAAAAAAACAAGTATATTAGAGTGTACTTAGCAAAATTATTCACTTACTAGTCATCTCATTATAGATAATGATAAAATTGATGATGATGACTTAGATTCAAGAATAAAAGAAGTCATAGTTTTAGTGATGCAAGTTAAGGAAGCTATTAAGAGAACCCCAATTTCCACTTTCAGGGTTTCAAGCTCATCATATAGAGAGGGACATTCTAAGGTGAGTGGAAAGGATTAATGTCAAATAAAAATTATGATAAATTTATCCCTTATCATAGATTTAGATGACAAGAATGGATGGTATCTATAGTTTATGATGATTAAAGGAAGACATAACGAGGCTATCCCTCATAAAGTGTCATCAGAGGCAAATTGGAATTCAAAGTTTCTATAAGAATCTTGTCAGTCAGTTCATTAAAAGTGGGAAGATTTTTGGCTAATTGTTTTTTTGGTTTTTTCTTGGTTTTGATGTATGGTTTTATGTTAGTTATTATTTGGACAACTAATTTCATTTATGTTTGAAGCTATGTACCAAGGGATGTTATTAGAGGCATTATTTTTTATCCCTAAATGTTTTATATTTACCTCTATTATAGAAGGCTCCAAAGAATTTCAAAATGTAATTTTTTGCCAATATATTAAAAACAAGTGTAATGGAGTTTTCATGGTAAACATTATGTGAAAAAAACATTATATATATAACATGTGTGCTTACTTTGATATGTATATGCACACATACAAAAATAGTAGGTAAAATGTAGAAACATAAAAATGCACACTAGTTATGTATTAGGTGTTAAATTCGTTGATTACGAGTTAACTACTTATTTTTAATTATTTTTATAAGTTACATGTTATTGAAGTATTTATGTCCCTCTTATTCTTTATCATTTTAATTTCCTAGTCTTGTGGTCATCTTTCTAAAAATATTTTTACTATAATTTCACAACATGAAAATATAGACATTACATTTTTGGGACCATAAATGTAATCAATATATTTATGGGGTTATGATATTCACTTAAGCTATAGTGAATATAAGTATGAGGTTTTTTGGGTAATTACCTTATCTTATTTTTTTGGTTTTGATGTCTAGTTTTGTGTTAGTTATAAATATTGAAAACTAATTCCTTGTAAGTTTTAAGTTATGTCCCAAAGGATACTGGGAGAGGAATTATTAAATTTTTTATATATAGATCCATTTTACAAGGCTCTAGAGCCTTGAAAAATTTATTATTTTACCAATATATACAAAAATAAGTTTAATGGAGTTTTCTTGGAAAACATTTTGTGCAAAAAAATATTATATGTATACCATGTATGCTTACTTTGATATATATGCACACACATACAAAAAGAGGAGATAAAATGTAGAAACATAAAAATGGGAATTAGTTATGTATTAGTTTTTAAATTCATTGATTTTGAGTTACCTATGTACTTTTTAATTATTTTTCTTAGTTACGTGTTATTGATGAATTTGTGTCCCTCTTCTTCTTTATCATTGTGATTTCCTAGTCTTGTGGTCATCTTTCTAAAAATAGTTTTAGTATAATTTGACAAGATAAAAATGTAGACATTGAATTATTGGGACTAAAAATGTAATCAATATATTTATGGGGTTACGTTATACACTTAACCTATAGTGCATCTAAGGATATCTATGGTCGACCTATCGCTTACACACCTTCATATTATCTTGTTAAATTTCATGATGTTCTTTGTATGGTCAACCTATGGAATAACCATGGGTAAGTAGAGTATATATATGAGGTATTGGTTAGTCTTTTATAATTATATTTTGAATTATGTTATTATTACATTGTTATGAAGGTTGCCCACTCAAAGTGGCTCAACCATATTATTCATGTATTCTGCTTTTTTGCCAATTATTATTGTGGATATATTTATTTTTATTTTAATTAGGAGATATAAAATTCTATTGTTATGAACTATGTAGGTTATTTTCATATGAGTGGTATCAGATCTTTAATTTGGGTAAGTTTCTATGGCATGATTTTTTTGATCTAGTATCCTGAGTACTAGAAGGTAGTTTTATTTGTGAGATTTTCTTTAAGAATAAAAAACACTTTTCAATTAAAAACATAGATTTTTTTACCTTTTTTAAATTATCAGTCTTTGGATTCATCTTTGCTAGATGATCGAAATAGTATATTCTACCAATACATTTTTTTGGGTCAAGACATTTCACCCTTATACATAATATAAGTACTTGGACTCATCTCAATGAGATTATTGTAATGGTGCATTCCACTAGTATAAATTTTTATGGGATGAAACCCTCCTAGGGTTTGTGTATGGTTGGTCCAAACTCTTGTAAATGCATGAAAGAATAAGAAACTTTGAAAACTCCTCATAAAGATGACATTGAGTTGGACACAATTCAAAGATACAATTCAAGGGGAAATTATAGGGATGATATGGGACCTATATATCATGATGGATCAATTATAACAAATATATGTGTAGTTGGATAACTTTTTAGATAAACAACTAGAAAATAACCCTCTACCACTTCAGTTTAGTTCTTCTCCTCTAAAAAATACAATAACCAATCATAGTTATAAGTTGATATTACAAAAAGTGGGAATACAAAAGTTTGATTGTAATGATCCACTCACCTAGGTCACTCAAATTTCAAAATTATTTTATCTATATCAAACACCTTTTAACAAAAATTGTTTATGTCCTCTCTATATCTCGAATCTAAGTCATTCATTTGGTATTTCTAGTTTTGTGTATAACATAAAAATCAGAGTGCCATAGTTTCATGGTCGATATTTTTTGAGGAGTTATAGTTTCACTATCAAAACAAATTCTTTAAAAAGTAATTCAATCAAATAGCCAAGTTGTGCCAGACTAGGACTGTAAAGGACTACATTCATCAATTATAGAATCTCTCCTTATGTGTGGTAGACATAATTAAGGAAAATATGAGTAGCCTATTTTGGGTGGACTTAAAGATAATGTTAAATTAGAGGTTTGCATGTTTTATTCCAATATTGTATTTGATGCCATACTAAGGGGAAACATGTATGTATAAAAATATATGATCAAAAGAAGATATTTCACAAATGTCTGTGAATTCACCTTACCAACACTATCATTTTTGTAGCCTACTCGATTGATAGCTCATCAAGTGGATGAAAATAATGCAAAAGGATAATGTTTTGGTTATGATAGAAAATGGATGTATGTAAATCAATGTGCTAAAAATAATTTTTTTAAAAATTAATTGTGCCAATGAGGGGTAATAATATAAGGAGGTTCCACAGCTAGTTTGGATGAACTTGAGGATGAATTTAAAAATTCTCAACCTACTATTTATTGTCATGCACTTTTTGGTATTAGTAATCCTCAAAATCTTAAGGTGGTATGTTTTTTGAAGAAATAAAGGGTGTTAGATAAAAATTATATTAATTTTGATAACATGCCAAAAGGAATTCCTCCATGTGGTGTACATGATGATGCTATTAGGCTCATTCTAGTAATTATAACACCCAACATCTATCCCTATAGGTATCCCTATTCCTAAAAGAGTGAAACTAAAAATATGGTACAATAGATGTTAGATTTAGGAATCATCTGACCAAGTCAAAGTTAATATTCCTCCTTGATGGTCATGTTGTGGAAGAAGGATGATATTTAGACGATGTGCTAAGACTATAGAGAACTCAAAAATTACACTATCAAAGATAAGTTTCTTATTTCAGTCATTCATGATTTTATATATGAATTTCATGGTGTTATTTATTTTAATAAGTTGTAACTTCACTCTATATATCATCATATTTTTATAAGTGATTAGGACATACCTAAAATAGCTTTCAAAACTCATAAAGCCATTATGAATTTATGGTCAAGACTTTTGGCCTTATAAATGCACCATATACATTTCAGAGTTTGGTAAATGCTATTTTAGGCTCTTTTTAATAAATTATGTATTAGTTTTTTTTTATGATATCCTCACCTACAAAAATAATTGGGAGGACCATTTGAAGCATGTGAAACAAGTAATTTTAGTTCTATAACAACATCAACTTTATGCCAAATCTATCAAATGTGATTTTGATGTCCAAGAGGTGGACTACTTGGTTTATATTGTTTCACATGAAGGATTGAAAGTTAATGATAAAAAAATCTATGAGATGATGAAGTGACAAGTTTCCAACAACCTCAAGAACCTCTAAAGGTTTTTGGGGCTAACTAGTTACTATCTTAAGTTTATCAAAAATTATGGTAAAATTATAGCCCCACTCACCTCTTTATGGAGGATTCACTCCTTCCAATATATTTATTTAGTTACCAAGTCATTTGAATAGTTTAAAATTACTATGTGCATAACTCTAGTTCTGGCTACACATGTTTTTTCAAAAAAATTGTTGTGCAGTCTGATATGCATCATGATACGACATGGGGGATTTAACCATCTAAGGAGATAAACCACTAGAATTTGAAAGTCAATAGCTTAATATAAAAAATAGGATCGAACCAATCTATGAAAAAGAGATGATGGCTATGCTACATGTAATCAAACAATGGAGACCTTATCTAATGTGTCCTCACCTTTAGGGAAAGAGTGATCATGATACCCTGAAATTTTTTTTTGGAACAACTATTTTCATCTAAAAAATAGTGCAAATGGGTGACTAAAATGTTATGACATAATTTTTAAATAATTTATAAGAAAGGAAAGAATAATGTGATGTAAAATGCCCTCTCTCATTGGGATGAATCACATGAGGCATTATTATGCTCCATGACCATGTGGTAGGAAGATTGGCTAGAGGAAGCAAGATCAAAATCGGAAAATGATAGTGCTACCAAGGATTTGAATCATAATTTTTAGTAGGTTATAATGAATCTAAAAAAAATGCATGAAATCTAAACACATTATGGTATAATGATATATTATTCTTTTGTAAACATTCTCTCCTCAAACATATAATTATTCAGGAACTTCATGACTCTCCACTTGGAGGTCACTCTAGATTTTTGAAAAAATATTATAGAATCAAGCAATATTACTTGTGGGAAGGACTTAAGTGGGATGTCCAAAAATATGTGGTTGAATGCATGGTGTGTCAACAAAACAAAGGTGAAACCATTAAGACAACATGTATTTTACAACATTTATCCATCCCTAACCAGTGTAGGGAAGATATTTACATGGATTTCATTATGGGGTTACCACATTCTATGGTTAAAAAATTTATCATAGTCATTGTGGATTGACTCACCAAATATGCTTATTTTTTAATCCTTATCATAACCATTTATTACCAGTGTTATAGTTTTTGCTTTTGTCAATTTAGTAAAAAAATTACATGGTAATCTAAACATCATTGTAAGTAATCTAGATCCAATAAATTTACTAGTAATTTTTTCACTAAATTATTTACATGTTTGGTAACTTAGTTGGCTCATATCTCATGTTATCATCCTCATTATAATGGATAAACATAGTTAGTTATCAAATATTTGGATGTGTATCTTTTCTATTTTTTCTAATAAAGAGGACAAATGGGTTCATTGGCTACCACTTTTGAAAGTTGATATAACAGTTCTTTTCACACTTCTTCAAAAATGTCTCTCTTTATGAAATTATATGGGTATCACCCCCATCCATCAATTTAGCTTTGACCATGCATCCCAAGGTTCAATCTATTGAGGAACATGTTCACCATCAAAGGCAGGTATTGGATAGCTTGTGAGAGAATTTACTAATAACACAAAATTTAATGAATCAATAAGTAGATCAATATCTTAGTGAGTAGAAATTTATCATAGGTGATTGGGTATTTTTGTGTTTATTTTTGTATAGGAAGATGCCTTTAAACCAAAAAAAAAGGATAAAACTTTATCACCTAATAATCATGACCCTTATCAGATGTTGCAAGAAACTGGTAGTTTAGATTACAAGATGAGATTAATCCTATCCACTTGCATACATCTAGTATTACAAGTATCTTACTTGAAGAAGGCAATTATACATAGAGTTTAAACTTGGACTGAGTTCCCTAAATTAGATAAAGAATGTTGAGTCATTTTAAAACCTGAAGAGATCCCTAAAATATGCACTAAGCAACTACAAACCAGAGTGATTAAGGAGTATTTGATCAAATGGAAGAACTTGTATTTTTAAGATGCAACATGAGAGGATGACACATTCCTACAGTAACATCCTAGTTTTATTCAATGTTAATAACGACATTAATTTTAAGGAGAGGGGAATTATATTCCCTTAACCTATCTTATGTTTAGGGATACATTTGTCTTACTTGTGGATTACACACCTTCATATTATCTTGTTACATTTCTCATTGTCATTAGTATCATCACCCTATAGAATAACCATAGCTAATTATAGTATATATAGGAGTTAGTGGTTAGTCTTTTATCATCATATTTTGAATTCTATTCTTATTTCATTATTATGGATATTGCACCATTGAAGTGTCTCAATCATAATATTCAAGTATTCTACTCTTTTTCCAATTTTTGTTGTGGAAATTCTTATTCTGCTCTTAATTTTGAGATATATAATTATATTATTACCAATAATATAAATAATTTACTTTTAGTTATTATTATCCTATTCAATTACAATGCACCCATGGTTATTGGTCATATTATTTTATTTTTATAATATTTCCTTCCCCGCTAATAATATTTTTACTTGAACATAAGAACACTATAAATACACATGAATTTTGGTGCATTTAGGAATATTTATATAATATAAACATGTATTTAGATTTTATTATTCCTTAATATATTAATATTCTATAAATAAAATTAAATAACTCATCTAAACATTTAGAGATAAATAACGTAGTTCATATTAATGTCAGAATCAATTTTACTAATTTTCATAGTTGATGATTAAATACTATTATTGGAGTGTTTTTATTCCTCTTTAATATATCAATTGTTAAAACACAATGATTCATTAATGTAATAAATTCCCCAAAACTTATTATTTTTTATATCATTCTCAAATTCTAGTTTGAAATAGAGCAACAAGGATAAATCCATTTTTTTAATCTTATAAAAATGGATTGGACAATGTTTTATGTTTTACATATATTTCAAAGTTCTTACTGTATTATTAAAAAAAACATAATTTTTTTTTATGTCTTTTGAAGATGTCTATATCTCCCTTTTCTTCAAAATAAATATATAAACTTACTTTTTATCTTTATTTACAAACAATTCATTTATTTTTTAGGTATGGGTAGAAATGAATTTTAAAATTTTATGTAACCTTTTACATTAGAGAATAGTATAAAACATTGAATTTCAATTGAAACCCCTTCACATGAAGAGCTAGGGATAGAATAACATATAAATAACTAATAAATTGTTAACCATCCAACAACCAATCATCTTCCAATAATCTAGGAATGATCATCAAACTATTCACAAATCATCTACCAAACTTTAATAAACCATTAAAATTTTCCAAATTAGAACAATGTTACTTTCTGCCATGTGATCTATGTCGATTATCTCTTTTATATGAGTTTAATATCATATTATTTGGTTTTTGAGTTTTTTTAGACTTTCAATTTTTTCCTATATATTGTGGTCCAATCCCTCTTCTCTCTAAGAGGCAAATATGAGAAGAAAGGGATAAAACCTTTGATCAAGTTGATATACTAAAACATTTCCATTAAAACACAAGAACCTTTTCATTTTTATATTATTTACTTTGGTTATACATTGGTTTCATACACTACATCCAAAAATATATGTGTCTCTTATTTTTTATTCATTAAATCAAAATTAACCTCATTTGTATTAGGGACTTTAAATAATGAACTCGAATACTATCAAGATAATAGAATACCAATCAAAAAATATTTTAAAAGAATAAATTGTATTGATTCATATTGAATTATTCAATAATTATAAACCATACATGAATAAGCCTCAACTTAGAATTAGAGTTGAGATGCAAAAATTCACAACTCTAAAAATAATAAAATTTGAACTAGTATTTTAGAAGTTGTTATTTTTTATAAGTTTTACATGTAAGCATGCACAACTCTAAAAATATCCTAAAAATACTAAAATTAACATAGTGTATGAATATCAATTGAAGTTCAAGTGTGGTTACAAAAATATATAATTTATAAAATTGGAAAAATACTAAAAACAATTTTAAACTATAATTTTAGACCCTCGAAAGGTTATGTATAGCCTCCAAAAAATATTAAAATACATATATAATAGTAAAAAGGGTTATAAATGCACCAAATTTTTTGAGATGGTCATTCTGGCATGAAGATGGGATCAAAGTTACAGATCAAATGTTATGCCCTCTAGAAGTTTGGCCTCTTTTTCTACATCATTCTCCTCTTCATGAAAATAACTTAGCTACTAAAATTTGCTTTGTTTGTACTAATATCATTTTTTATTATCAATATTATTTAAATCCCATTTTTTAATCCAAGTTTTATCTTCCTATTTTAATCATTCCCATTGTACCAAATACCTATTATAACTTCCTTGCCTTGTGTTTACTATATTCTTATCTAGAACCTACACTATCTTTTCTTTCTTCTTCTTCATCACATGTATGTTCCCAATCTACTTCTTCATATAATTCACCTTCCCCATTTTCTCCATGTAAATAACATAAATATAAAACATTAAATACTTTAAATATGTCAAAATTATATGCTCAACTAACCTCATAAGCATTACCATAGATTTTCTTCACAATTGTGCATGGTTTGATTTTCTTATACTTCAACTTGTTAAATTTATCTTTCATAAATATATCTTTCCTGAAATAAGCCATTACTAAATATAACTATCCAAATATTTTTGACCTTCTTATATCATCTACTATTATTTTAATCATCTCATTACCTTTTTTCAACTTTTTTCTTGTTAGTAACTATTTTATATGTTTCACAAATGCTTCTACATCATCACTAACTTGATATATAATTGGTAATTAAACCAAATATAAAACACTCATAATATTTATATCATAAATAATTTGAAATTTTTATTTTCATATTGATCTATTTAGTAAACTATAATATGAAAACTCATTTTTTAGTAAAGGCAAGTCGTATTGATTAGGTTTCTCTTCAACTATGCATCTCAATAAATTTATCAAGCTCCTACTTACAACTTATGTTTTTCCTTCTATTTGGGGATTGTATGAACTAATTAATTGTAGCTTAGTCCCCATATTCCTCCATTAATTCCCCCAAAAATGACTTATAGTTTTTTTTATCCTTATAAGATATAATGGTTTTTAGAATGCCATGCAATCTCATAATATCCTTAGAAAAATAATTTAGCAAATCTAGTGGGATCATTAATATTCTTACATGTAATAAAATGAACCATATTATAAATCCTATCCACAATATATAAAAATGAACCATTACCTCTCTGAGTATTTATTAATCCCAACACAAAATCCATTCTCAAATATGTCCATGGTCCTCTTAAAAATGGTAATGGCATGTACAATCCCATATTTTATGCATGTCATTTTTCCACCTAACATATCCTATGCCTTAAAACATATCTTGCCATATATCTCTTCAAATTTGGCCAACAACACTTCTCCTCTATCAATGTTTTTGTCTTTATCTTAAAAAAATGTCCATTGAAACCACCACTATGAAATTCTCTTATAATATTATCTTTTAGAGATAAAATTGGAATACATAATTTTTTCCCTTTGAAGAGTTAACCATCCTATATAAAATACTCATGATAAACATTACTTGGATCCCCTGTTAATGGATTCTAGCATTGTTAATGTATGTTACCAAAATATGGATCAATGTCATATACTTCCTTGATAAATTCAAATCCAACTAGTTCACTCACCACAGTAGTTACCAACCCCACTCACCTGCTCAAAACATCAACTACTTGATTTTATTTTCTTCATTTATAATTCAACACCAATGTATAACCATACAATAAATACACCACTTTGCATGCCTACTATTTAACTTATTTTGAGTGTTCACATACTTCAAAGCCTCATGATCAGTGGATAAGATAAACTCCTTATGAAACATGTAATTCTTCTAATGTCTTAATATAAGTACAATGATATAAAATTCAACATCATATGTAGAATAATTTGTTCTTACCTCTTTCAGTGTCTTATTGAACTATGTTATTGGCTTTCCTTATTGACTCAACACAAAACTAATTCATACAAACAAAGCATTACAATCAACCTAAAAGACTTTGCTAAAATTTCGTAATACTAAAATATGCTTCTCTATAATTTTATTCTTCAACAACTCATAGCTTTCTATTTCTACCCTTGTCCATGTAAATTCATTTCCTATCATACAATTTTTTATTAGTGTAACAAGACTACTAAAATTCTTAATGAACTTTATATAAAAAAATTAACCAAGCAAACTTTTTACCTCTATGATGTTGTTTGTGATAGGCCACTCAACAATTAACTTTACTTTTTATTCATCCATTTTTACATGATTTGCTAAAACGATAAGTCCCAAAAATACTAGATTGCTCCCCATAAACGTATGTTTCTTAAAATTTGTATAGAGATTATCTTTTATTAAAAATTAGAATACCATTATCAGATGTTGTAATTTCTCTTCTTTAGTCTTACTGAATATTAAAATATTACATAAATAAACCCCCACAAACTTACCACTATATTATCATATCATTATATTCATCACCCTCATAAATGTGCTAGATGTATTAGATAATCTGAATGGCATCACCATCAACTCATATAAAACTTATCTATCCTTGAATGCTATTTTCCATTCATTTCCTTCATGAAAATGAGTCTAATAGTATACACTCCTTAGATCAATCTTGGTAAAATATTTTACTTTTGCAAGAACATCCAACATATTGTTTAAATGAGGTATAGGAAATATGTACTTGATTCTAATTTATTTGTTTCTCTACTATCCACATACATCTTCCACCATTCATCCTTCATTAAATTTATCAATGCTGATGTTGCACATGGATTCATACTCTCCTTTACTAAACCCTTCATCACTAATTCAGTAACCTATTTATTTAATTCTAGATGTTTTATTGAACTCATCATATAAGCTATTTAATTTTGTAAAGATGATCTTAGAATCAAATGAATATAATGTTGAATATCTTTATTCTATGATAAACCATCTAGGAACTCATCAATTATAGCATCTGCATATTCTTTCCACACTAATATTACTTTTGTTGGTACTTGCACCACTTTTATGTCTTCTTTCTTTTCTACTAATGCATAATAATAGCATGTCATCTTCACATCTTTGATAAATTATTTTTCAGTTAAAAATCCCTTCTTCTTTAAAAGGTAACAAAACTACCTTCATAACACCTTTATTGAAACTATACATGTTCTTTACTTCATCATAAATTGCTTTTCTATCAAACTACCATGGACTTGTTAATAACACATGGCATGCATTCATTGGTATAACATCACACCATATTATATCCTTGTATGTTTTACTTATATAATTTTTGATTAAGCACCTTTTATCTACTATAACTTCATTCTTTTTCATAAACCATTAAATCTGATAAGGATTAGATTGCATTTCATAATGTAAATCTAGTTTCTCAGTAACATCTTTTGAAATCATAAGTTCATAACTACCAATATCTATAACGAACTTGAATATATTACCTCCTAAATCACACCTTATTCGAAAGATATTTATTCTCAGTCATGTATCACCACCTTATTTATTTTACACATGTTCTTTCCTTACAAAAATCGTTATTCTTCTCATCATGAGATTTTCTCCAATATATGCTACTACAACTTCAATATTTTTCTCTTATGTTTCAAATTCAACTAAATTCGCATTTGAGAGATCCTCTTGCCTCCTTTCTTAATATTGAAAGTGTGGACACTCAAGTGTTATATGGCCTTCTTCCTCATATATATAAAAAAACATAATACCTATGTTGATTTATAAACCATCATTTACAACCACCATAGCTACGTTCTCTGTAAAATCCTCTTGCTCTTTGCTAGTTTTAAAACACTTGTATATTATCTTCTTATCTTTCTTCACCATGTGATTCTTATCCTCTAGTGGTATTAAACCCATGTCTATTTTTACTATATCCACCTCCTCCCTTTGTTGGAGGGGATTATCCTCTTATTGGCCCAATAGACGTCCTTCTGAAATTATGTCTATTTTATTTTTGTTTTGCCTATAAAGCTAATTTTAAGATTCCTCCATGTAAAATATTTGATGCATGATTAATTCATATTTAATATAAAACTTTAATTAAATTATATGTCTTATGGCAATATGTTCTTAAATTTCATCATGATCCTTGCATATAGAAAGGTTGTAAACTTCATCTATTTACTCTTGTATATTTTGATCCTTATAAAATTTTAAAATCTTTTGTATAGGGCTTTGCATGATCCTCAGGAGAAAGTTTCCCCCTCAGCTTATTCTCATATTTTTCTAGAAGTTAACCTTATATTTATGTTTTCTTTATCTTTCTTTATGTTGGTACTTTCATCACTTTTGAGTCTTCATTCTTCACTACTAATGCATAACATCAACTTATCATCTTCATGTCTTCAATAAATTTATTTGTAATGAGCATGTTTTCAACATATCATTTTTATTAAAGAGGTAATAAAACTACCTTCACACCACCTTTCTATAAACTATACGTGTTATTTGATCCATCATGAATCATTTTTATATCAAGCTACCATGGAAAATAATTACATCACATCATATTTCATCCTTGTATGTTTTACCTATATAGCACTTGATTAATCACCTTTTATCTTTTGTAACTTCATTCCCTTTCTTAAAACATGAAATATGATAAGGATTATCATGTTATTCACATTGCAAACCAAGTTTAAATATCATGTCCTTAGAAACCATATTTTCACAGTTCCCACTATCAATACTTACTTTACATATCTTACCTCCTGAAGTCCACCTTGTTCAAAATATATTTGTTCATAGCCATGCATCACCACTTTATTCATTTTGCACATGTTTTTTCCTTAGATCAAAAAAATTTATTATCATCACAAGATTTTCTCTAATAACTATTAGTACAACTTTAATATTTTGCTCTTCCATTTCAGCTTAAACTAAATTCACTATTAGGTGATCCTCATGAATCAATCTAATTCATGAATCATTTTTATATCAAGCTAACATAGAGAATAATTACATCACATCATATTTCATCCTTATATGTTCTACCTATATAACACTTGATTAATCACCTTTTATCTTTTGTAACTTCATTCCCTTTCTTAAACCATGAAATATGATAAGGATTAGCATGTTATTCACATTGCGAACCATGTTTAAATGTCATGTCCTTAGAAACCAGATTTTCATAGTTCCCACTATCAATACTTACTTTACATATCTTACCTCCTAAAGTCCACCTTGTTTGAAATATATTTGTTCATAGCCATTCATCACCACTTTATTTATTTTGCACATGTTTTTTCCTTAGATCAAAAAAATTTATTATCATCACAAGATTTTCTCTAATATCTTTTACTACAACTTTAATATTTTTCTCTTCCATTTTAGCTTCAACTAAATTCACTATTAGGTGATCCTCATGAATCAATCTAATTCATGAATCATTTTTATATCAAGCTACCATGGGAAATAATTACATCACATCATATTTCATCCTTGTATGTTTTACCTATATAACACTTGATTAATCAACTTTTCTATTTTGTAACTTCATTCCCTTTCTTAAACCATGAAATATGATAAGGATTAGCATGTTATTCACATTAAAAACCAAGTTTAAATATCATGTCCTTAGAAACCATATTTTCACAGTTCCCAATATCAATACTTACTTTACATATCTTACCTCCTGAAGTCTACCTTGTTCGAAATATATTTGTTAATAGCCATGCATCACCACTGTATTTATTTTGCACATGTTTTTACCTTAGATCAAAAAAATTTATTATCATCACAAGATTTTCTCTAATATCTATTACTACAACTTTAATATTTTTCTCTTCTATTTTAGCTTCAACTAAATTCACTATTAGGCAATCCTCTTACCTCCTTTATTGATCTTGGTAGTGCAGATACTCAAACACTCTATGGCCTTCTTCACCACATATGTAACAAACAAAAGACCTACATTGATTTATAAAACATCATCTACCACCACCATAACTTCATCTTATCTGAAATCATCTTATTCATTAGTAGTTTTGAAACCCTTATCTATTATCTTCTTATCTTTCTGCACCACATGATGACTATCCTCTAGTGGTGTTTAACCAACCCATATTTTTATTAAATACACCTCACCCACTTATTAGACTGGATTGTCCTATTTTTGGCCCACCAGATGTTTTTCAAAAAAATTATCTATTCTGGTTTACTTTTACCTTCAAAGATAATTGACAAGCTTCCTCCATGTAAAGTATTCTATGCATGATTAATTCATCATAAATCATAAAATTTAAACCATTTATATAACTTGTGGCCATTTATTATTATTTTTCATCACGATCCACCCATACTAAAATATTTTAAAACTAATATGTATACTCTTCTATATTGTGGTAATTCTACCTCAAGTTTTTGAATCTTATATATAGGATTTATGGATAATTCACATGAAGAAATTTCTACCTCATCTTCTTCTCCATATTTTTCCAGAAGTTGATATTATCATTACCTTTTGTCTTGTTTTTTTTTTTTGCAAGTGATCCCAATAAATCATTGCATGAACCTTTATTTTTTTGCATAAAAACTTTATCTTCTTGTCTTAATTCATAATTATTTATTCTAAAAACTTCTCCATGTTATTCATATAATCTATCAATTATTATAATTTTATACTTCATAATATGGAATGTCAACATTGATTACTTCATCTTTTTATTCTAAAGTCTTAACCATCCTCTCTTCCATTGATATTGGTTGTTTTTATTGATACCCCTCTTTCAGAATTTCCTCTTCATGATCTGTGTCATCCTCGACATTATTTTATATGTTCCTTTATCTTTGATTTGTAACACTCTCATTAATTTTTATACATTCCTCTATAGATCTTGAATAGTCTTATTCATATAAATGATTCCTCCTCATCTTCTTATGATTTCTTACACCTCTAATATTCAAACTTGAACCGCTAACAAATAATGAACATGAATACTATGAAGACAAGAAAATACTAATAGGTAAAGCTTATAAAAAATATTTATTTTGATTCATACTAAATGATTCAAATAATTACAAAACATGCATAAGTAACCCTCAACTCAGAATTGAAGTTGACATGCAAAAATTTAAGACTCTAAAAATAATAAAAATACACCTATTATTTCTATCAGTTTATATTTTTATAAATTTTTATATTCAAGCGTGTGTGGCTATAAAAATATCCAAAAATATAATAAACACTAAAATTAACCTATTGAATGAATATCAATTGATGTTTAAGTCTATTTATAAAAATATACAATTTATAAAAATATAGAAATACCCAAAATATTATTAAACTACAATTTTAGACCCTTAGATGGTCATGTATTACCTCCAAATATATCTAAAACATCTATAACCATAAAATATAATTTATAGTTGTATAAAAGTTTTTGACATGGTCATTTTAACATAAATATCAGATCAAATAGAGCTACAAATAAGAAGTTATGGCCTCTTTTTTTGCATCATCAAACATATCTAAACTTGAATAGGAGAAAACACTCTTAGAAATGATTTTTTTCATGGTAAGAAGACTAAGGAGGAAACCATTACACAAATATGTATCCCTCCTTCTCTTGGATCTATTATAGTATATGGTTAAATAACTAGTATAAAAATATTTGCAGAAATTAAAAGGAAGCCTCTCATAGTCAATAGGTTAATTTCAAGGTTGGTCCTAAAATTACAAGTAGATCCTTCGATATATCAAAATTAAAAATTTGATATAGAAAAATCATAATACGTAAGAGTATATAGATGAGTTTTACAAACTTTCCATGTAAGAAGCGCATGATGAGACAAAAGAGTAGATAGCCATAAGGTATGCAAATGGTTTAAATATGTCTATTTCAGATGAATTAAGCATGAATAAATAAATTTACATGGAGGAATCTTATCATTTATATTTAAAGTTATAAGGAAAGAAATAGACAAAATATAAGACAAACAGGTACTAGGCCAAAAAGGGAAAAATCCCATACAATAATGGGATGAAGTGGATTTAATAAAAATAGAGATGTGTTTAATAACACTAGAGTATAATCATCAAATGGTCTATAAAAACAAGAAGATAATAGATAAGGGTTTCAATACCATCAAAGAGAAAGAGTATTTCAGATAGTTTGAAGCTATAGTGGTGGTAGGGGATGCTTTCTAAATCAATGTAAGTCTTCTATTTTTTTATATATGTGGAGAAGAAGTTCATATAGAATGTGAGTGTCAACACTACCAAGATTAAGAAAGGAGGTAAGAGGATCACCCAAGAGTGAATTAGTTAAAATTGAGATGAAAAAGTAAAATATTAATGTTGAAGAAATAGACATTGAAGACAATCTCATGATGAGAAAAACAATAATTTCTCTAGGGAAAGAACATTCAAAGAATAAAAAAGGTGGTGACACATGGCTATGAATAATAATATTTGAAAAAAGGTATACTTTACGAGGTAAGATATGCAAGGTAATTATAGATGGTAGTAGTTTTTAAAAAATAGTTTTTAAATATATGATTGATCAACTATGATTACATTGTGAAAAACATTATAATCCTTATTAGATTTCATGGTTTAACAAAGGGGATGAATTTATAATAGATAAAAAGTGTTTAATTAAAATTTATATAGGTATAACTTACAAGGATCAAATATGGTGTGATTTTATAACAATGGATGGAGTTCATGGGTTATTGGGAAGGCCATGGTAGTTTGATAATAAAAGACAAATATAGTTAATGGAAAGGTGGTGTGAAGGTAGTTTTGTTACCTTAAGAAGAAGGGAAAGTTGAAAGCATGCTTATTTTAAAATAATTTATCAAAGATATGAAGTTGATAGGTTATTATTATGCATTAGTAGTAAAGAAAGAAGACAAAGAAGTGATTCGAGTACCAACATAATCAACAAAAATATTGAAAAAATGTGTAGATGTTATACCTAATGAATTACCAGATGGTTTACTATCAAAGAGAGATATTCAATATTATATTTATTTGATTCTAGGATCAAGTATAGACAATCAAGAAACTTATAAGATGATTCCAACATAACATGTAAAATTCAATAAGTAGGTTACTAAATATGTGAGGAAGGGTGTAGTAAGGGAGAGAGTGAGTCCTTGTGCAACACCAAAGTTTATAACTTAAAATTAATATGGAGGGTGAATAATGTGTGTGGATATTAGAGAAATTAATAAAATTACAATGCAATATAGATTTTATATACCTCATTTATATGATATGATGGATGTTCTTGCAAGAGTAAAATACTTTGCCAAGATTGATCTAAGGAGTGGTTACTATTAAATTCAAATTAATGAGGGAGATGAATTTAAAACATCATTCAAGACTAGAGATGATTTATATGAGTGGATGGTGATATCATTTAGACTATCTAATGCACCCAGTACATTTATGAGGGTGATGAACATAATGATATGAAATATAGTGGTAAGTTTGTGGTGGTTTATTTTGATGGTATTTTAATATTCATTAAAACTAAATAAGATCACGTACAAAATTTGAGAATGGTATTACAATTATAAAGAAAAGATAAGATCTATGTAAATTTGAATAAGTGCAGTTTTATGTAGAACAATTTTGTGTTTTGGGCTTTGTAGTTTTAGAAGATGGTGTAAGAATAGATGAAGACATAGTAAAGGTAATCGTTTAGTGTCCTATCCTAAATACCATCATAGATGTAATAAGTTTCCATGGTTTATCCACTTTTTTAAAAAACATTTATTAATAATTGTAGTAGTCTTGTTACACCAATAAAATAATTTATGAAAGGAAAATAATTTGTATGGATAAGGACAACAACAAAAAACTTTGAATTATTCAAGAAGAAAATTATAGAAAATCCTATTTTAGCATTACCATATTTTAAACATGTGTTTGTTATTAATTATGATGTTTTATTTATGGGAATTGGGGTTGTGTTGAGTCAAGAAGGGAAGCCAATAACATATTCTAGTGAGAAACTTAATGGGTTAAGAATAAATTATTGTACATATCATGTTAGATTTTATGCCACTATATGATAATTAGGACACTAGAGAAATTATGTAGAGATTACGAATGTTATCTTATGTAAAGATCATAAGGTTTTAAACTATGTGAACACTCAAAATAAATTAAATAGTAGGCATCCATTATGGGTATCTTTCCTACATGGTTATAATTTTATGTTAAAGCACAAATAAAGAAAATAGAATGAAGTAGTTGATGCTTTAAATAGGTGATTTGGGTTATTAATTACTATGGTGAGTGAAGTACTAATACTTGAATTTATTAAAGAAGTATATGATACTATTCCATATTTTGGAAAGATAGTTGAGCAATGTATAAATCCATTCACAGGTGATACCAGTACTGTTAATGAGGAGTATATTATGCTGGATGGTTATCTGTTCAAATGGAAATCATTATGTATTCCAATTGGGTCTTCATGAGATAATATTATAAGATAATTACATCGTGGTGGAATGGTTGGACACTTTTATAAGATAAAGATAATATCTTTAGTGAAACAAAAGTATTTTTGGTCTAAGATGAAGAGATATGTGACAGGGTATGTTTCAAGGTGATGGATATGTTAAGTAGAAAAAAGACATGCATGAAATATAGGGTTGTACATGTCATTACTGATTCTAAGAGGACTATGGACAAATTTGAGTATGGATTTTGCATTGGGATTATCAAACACATAGAAATGTAATAATATAACTTTTTGTTGTAGATAGGTTTTCTAAGATAGTTCATTTTATTGCATGTGAGAAAACCAATGATGCCACTAGAGTTGCAAAAGTATTTTTAAAGATATTATGAGATTTCATGGTGTTCTAAAAACAATTACATCAAATAATAACATAAAATTTATAAGTCATTTTTTGGGGACTTTATGGAGGAAGATAGGTATTAAGCTACAATTAAGTAGTGCATACCATCCCCAAATAGATGGAAAGATATAAGTTATAAATAGGAGATTGGAAAACTTGGTGAGATGCATATTTGGAGAGTAGCCCAAGCAATGGGACTTGCACTTAATAAAAGTTAAGTTTACATATAATAGTTTACTGAATATATCAATGTAAAAATTAACATTTTAGATTATTTATTAGATAAATAGTATGAGTGTTTTGGATTTGGTATAGTTACCAACTTTAGAATGAGTCAGTGATGATGTGGAAGCATTTTTAGAGCATAGATAATAGTTATAAATAAAAGTATTAAGAAAGTTGCAAGAAATTATTGAAAAATATTAAATATTAGAAGATGTCAGTGGAAGGTCAAAAATATTTAAAGAAGGATATTTAGTCATTGTTTACTTGAGGAAAGAGAGAGCTCTAAAATTCACATATAACAAAGTGAATTACCAAAAAATTAGACCATGCAGAATTATGAACAGAATCAATGACAATGCTTATGAGGTGAGTTTGCGACAAAATTTTGATATCTCTCTAGTCATTGATGTTTTATATTTATATTATTTCCATATATAAGATGTGGAAGGTGAATTATATTAATAATTAGATCAGAAACAACAAGTGCCAAAGAATAATAAAGAGAAGATAGTGTAGGTTTTGGATAAGAAGACAATAAACACAAGGCAAGAAAGTTAAGATGGGTCTTTGTTATAATGGAAAGGATTATAGTAGGAAGATAAAACTTAGATTAAAGTATGGGAGATGAAGAATATTTGTAAGAATAAATTGAAATAGTATAATTAGGGTGATTCATAAGAGCTAAGTTATTTTCAACCATAGGAGAATGATATAGAAAAGGAGGCTAAACTTCAAGAGGTCATAACTTTTGATATATATATCTATTTGATCCCATCTTCATTCCAATGTGACCATCTAAAAATTTTCAATGACCCTTTGGATTATGTGACATTTTAAATATTTTTTGCAAGCCATATATAATCATCTAAGAGTATAAAACTATTGTATAATATTATTTTCAAGTTTTTTATGAATTTAAAAATTATAGACTTTTGTAACTAGACATGAACATTAACTAAAATTTGTCTGATAGGTTAATTTTAAAGTTTAGTTTATTTTTGAATAATTTTAGATCCATGCACACTTGCATGTAAAACTTACTAAATTTGAGGTTACTAAAAAAATAAGTCAATTTTTTTTTAGAGTTTTGAATTTTGCATGTCAACTCCAATTTCATGTTGAGGCTTATTTATGTATGGTTTTTAAATTATTTGAAAGATTCAATGCAAATTAGTACTAGTTATTGTTTATAATATTAACCTAAGAGATTTTTATTTTCCTTGATAGTATTTTAGCTCATTATTTAGAAGTTAAAAGAAAGGTTTTCATAATTAGGAGGTTTCATTTTAGAGTAACTCCTCAACTTGTAGGTAGATCCTTGGATATATCAAAATTGACAAGCATTCCTACAAAAATTGTGTAGAAAAATATGGTAGTGATAAGGTTTGTCAATTGAAACTCACCTAGGGTAACACTAATGGTCTTATAACAAGGTTAAATCCAAAAATTCAAAAGGATATGTGGGAGATGAATCCAAATAAATCCAACTTTAAGGGATTTAGTAAATGGATTGAATGCTAGAAACCATAGATTCATTCAAAAAGGATGTTGATCCAAGCTCCATATAGATTCTTGAATCCCTTCTTTGTCCTACATAATATCAAACACTATAATGAAAAAAAAATGTTTAGTGTTGGGATATATTTTAAACTTATTTTGGATGAGAACTAATCTTCATTATTGTGCACAACTTCAATCTACTCCTAGCCAAAATTTAAAAATAAAATATACGCATGATGTTTAGCTAAAAATTGAGGGATTTAAAAAATAATATTTATTTATTATTAAAATATTAAGTCTTATTTTCCATTTTATATTTATTTTATACCTAATATATAATTATATAAAAAATATGTTACATTATATATAATTGAAATATATTTATTCGTAATAAAATTATTTGAAATATATTTAATTTTTCTTTAAAACTATGTTTATTTATATTAAAAGTAGTAAAAAAATTGAAAACTTTTTATTAGTGAAATATCATTAAATAATTTTTGGTTGTGTGAAATACATACGAGAAAGTTTTTATTAATGAATAGACATCTATGTTAGATTTTTTAATAAGTTTTTGAATTTTAACTTATGAATATTTCATAAGTCCATCCACAAATTTAAATTAGAATTCATATTTTTAAAATATAAATAAACTTATTTTTTTATATATAAATAAAATTAGTTATTTTGTTATATATATATATATATATATATATATATATATATATATATATATATATATATATATATACAGAGATACATAGAGATAGGTTCACCCAGAAGTTATCACAGAATATATATATATATATATATATATATATATATATATATATATATATATAATTCTAATAAAATTAATTATATTGATAGTTACTTATTCTACAATAGTATTTGGGGAGTAAGTTAGTGTAATGGTGTGAGTGTGATAATATTTAATTATTTTAGATTTGACATTATAAAATAATTTTAATATCCACTTTTAATTTATTTATTTATTTTGATCGTAATTATTTTATAGCAATAATAGGTGAATTATAATTTTGTTTTAGTAATTTTATTTACTTTAAAATAATATAATTTAATTATTACATTGAGAGGTGTAACCTACAATGATAATTAAGGAATGTAATGGCACTAGTGGTTCACTTTTATTTTTGTTGAGCAATAATAATAATAATGATGATGATGATGATGATGATGATGCATGTTATATATATATATATATATATATATATATATATATATATATATATATATATATATATATATATATATATACCAAAAAAAAAAAAAAATAATAATACAAACAACAAATCATATACCAAAAAATAGAAAATGCAGAGCAAGACCTAGCTCCACCGAACAGTACAAATCTGAAAATCCTGAGATGTAATACTAAGCATTTGCATCTTTGCATTAAAATCTTATGATCCAACATGGCATAGTTATGCAACATTGTCTATTTGATCAAAACCTTATTTTCTTCCAAGTTATCTTGTCACACCAGCATTTCTATGTGTTGTGGGATAATAAAAATTTACTTTGATTCTTTTTATGGTTGGGTTTTAGGGTTTTTTTCCCATTGTTTTAGAAGTCCATATTTTTATGATTTATTATGGACTTTTAAATTCACTATTTTATGTTTTGTTTTGTAAATCCATAATAAATATAGTCCATTTATATCTTTAATTATTTATATGTGTGTAAATTTATAATATATGATTTATATTTAAATATTTTTTAATATTTGATATTTGTAATTGTTTTTATATATGTTTAAATTTATAGTATATGATTTAAATTGATATATTTTTTAATTTTTGGTATCTATAAATAATTTTATATATGTGTAAATTCATAATATATGATTTAGATTTAAATATTTTTTAATATTGATTAATTTTACATAAAATTAAAATAGAGTTATATATTTATTATATAATTATTAATATTTTACATAATCTTATTAAAATATATGGATATATTATTTTTATTAATTAATAATTAAATAGGTCTATTGTGTTTTAAAATTATTGGATAAAAGTTTGAATATTTTATACCTATATTCTATATGTATGTCTTGCCCATGATTAAATTTTGAAACTGAATAGTAGAAAATACAATATCAAAGAGAATATACTTGATAATATTAAAGAAAACAACATTTAAAAATTACAAAGGAATAAAGATAATAATGTAATGAGAATGAAAGGGAAAAACATACAAAACATAGGGACGAAATGCTAGTTAAAAAAAAAGAACCAAAAATAAGACAATGTGCCCAAGAAATGATAGCATATCATGAATGGATATTGAAGTATGATCAACAAAGATTAAGAATAATAATTCAAATAGAAATACATTTGAATCAATTTAGAATGAAAGAAATAAACCAACTACAAGAACATAATCATAAATCAATTCAAAGACATCACTGAATAAATTCTAATACTAATGATAACTTTGAATAAGTGAATTCCATGACCATAGAATGTGTGTTAAACATGCCAAATAATAGAGAAATAAATGCCATGGATAATAATGTTGAAAATAATATACAAAATACACATGATAATAGTGGAAATATTGAGGTTGATTCGAAGACATTACTGATCATATTTCATCATCGTCTAGAAAAATTGGCTTTGCCAAGTATGTGTTATGCTTATCAAGAAAGTAACCCTAGCATAAATATCTCACAACCATCTAAAGGTTCCATTTGCCATAGACGTTGATAAGAGAAAATTCATCATCAATTTTTAGCATCAAAAAATATAGAAAGAGATATTAGACTTGATGATAATATATTAACATCGATTGGGAGTCATTAATTACAATCTTTGGCATGTGGAATGGACAACTATGCCAAATGACCATGAAAATCAAAGTGATGTTGAATGTGATGGTGTTCATGTTATTGATCAAAATACAATGGAACATAAGTGGGAAATCATATCAAGGCTAAATCATGGACAAATTATGGAAGTATCAGAATATTCATCAAAATACAATGGAACATAAGTGGTAAATCGTATCAAGGCTATATGGTGGGAAAATTATGGAAGTATCATAATTAGATGTATTGGGCAGAAGAGGTAATTATATAAAATAACCATGAAATTATGAATATAAAGGAAAAGAATACACAACTTCAATTATTAAATTGATAAGCACAATGAAAGATAATGGGTTATTCATAGCAGATGATAGAACAAGTAATATTTCATATGGAACATTAGTGCCAAATAAAAAAAGGCACTTGATATAATCATGAGATATTTTCTTCAGACTCATAATGTTGCACCACTATATGATAATTTAAAGAATAGTATGAATATAAAAATCACATCTAATTGGTGTCATTTGAGAAGCTTTTCAAAATGAATCATCAACTATGCAGCATTTTCCACTTCTATTACTTCCACCAACTAAAGTTGTAGTGTTTAATATTGGTGCTTTGACAATCCTCTCAACACTGCCCCAATCATAGACCTATTGAATTAGAATGAACAAGACTCATAATTTTTCAAGAAGAAATGTAGCATATAAAATAATTATTACACTCATTTCGAGGAATGTAAAGATACATTTTAGTTAAAAAATATCACGTCATTATATATATATATTTATAATGATGTGATATTATATATATATAAATAATAACTAATTGACAAGTAATTAACAATGATATTTTAAAAATAAATTATAATAAAAAATATTACGATTTTATAATAAATAAATAGATAATATACATATAATCATAACTCATTTATAGGTAATATATAAATTTTATAATATATTACCTATAAATAATTATAAAAATAAAATTGTAAATATATATATATATATATAATCATAAATAATTTATAATATATAAATAATATATAGATTTGACATCATATTTATAAATAATCATAACAATAAATTTATAAAAATAAACTATCATCAAAATTCTCACCATATTATAATAAATAATAGATAATATATAGATAATCATAATAATTAATTTAGAAGTTATATATATATAATTAAAATAAAACTGTTAAAATAAATAATCATTAAAAATATTACTACATTATAATAAATCGATAATATAGAGATAATCATAATTTATTTATAGGTAATATATATATTTTGTATAATATTTATAAATAATCATAACAATAAAATAGTCAAAATAATTAATTATAGATATAATTAATTTATAGATTTTACCACATTATATTTAATTTATAGGTAGTATATAGATTTTACTGTATTATATTTATAAATAATCATAATAATATAATTTTAAAAATAAATTATCAGAAAAAATATAACCACTTAATAAAAAATAAATAATATATAATTAATTTATTGTTAATATATAATTTACCATATCATATTTATAATAGATAATTATAATTAATTTATATGTAAAATATAAAATTTACCACAATATATTTATAAATAATCATGATATGGTAATATATCAATTAATTTATGTGTAATATTTATATTTTATGAGAAAACAATTTACTTATCTGGTAATATTAATTTATAGGAATATATACATTTTAGTATATCATTTTTTAAAATAATCATTTTAATAAAATTGTAAAAATATTACAACGTCATAATAATCATAATTATTTTTTAAGTAATTTATATATTTTACCACACACACACACACACACACACACACACACATATATATAATGGCATATATTATCTTGAAAATTTTATCACATGATAATATATAAATAATATTTAGATAATCCTAACTAAATTAAATTTTTGGTAATATATAGATTCTATAATATTATAATAGTCATAATTAATTTATAGGTAATATATAGTTTTTACCACATTATATTTACAAAGAATCATAACAATAAAATTGTAGAAATAAATTATGAAAAAACATAAAACATTAATACATATTTATAAATAATCTTGAAATTGTAAAAATAAATTATCATAAAAAAAATATTACTACATCATGATAAATAATATAAAGACAATCATAATTAATTTATAAGTAATAAATGGATTTTACCACATATATCATAATAAATAAATATCATGTTGCTTTCTATTTTTTATTTTAAAATTGTATTAAATATATTAATTTATATATAATATATTATGTATTTTATATAGACAACAAAAGTAAGTGCTATTAATAAATATCTTCAAGAAATCTATATGAAATAATATCTATCATATATTTTAGATAAATTTATTCAAAATATATTTATTAATTATTAATATTTATTAAAATATTTAATTTTTTTTATAATATTTAATAATTAATATTTTAAAAATGTAATGTGAAATTTATTTATATTATAAATATAATATTTATTAATTTATTTTAATAATCATAATATTAAAAATTACAAATAAATAATTTATATGCGCACTTTATTGTCTCTACATTTTAAAATAAAAATAAAAAAATTAATCATTTTTTATGTACTGGTACTACCCAAATATAAATAAAAAACAGTAATAAACGGGATCACTTTTTCAATAGTTGCAAGTGAAAAATACTACTCATCATGTCGGCCATCAATTCATTAGTCCAATCGTGTTTTCTAATATAGAAAAGTTAAAACATGAAATCATTTTCATGTTTATTGAATTGGTAGTATAAATCTAAGCAAAACTATTCTGCAAATCTAGATTTAGTTAAATTCGGTGAGAATGATGATAGTTAGTTATTAAGCTGCAAATTAAATTTGTGCGTTGCAAATATTAAATTTAATGGTCGATTATACCTGTTATAAAATTTATTGATATTAATTATTGATTTAATATTGATTTTTTAAAAAATATTTAAAATAATTTATAGATTTTTATAATAATTTATCAAATTCCAATTTATATATTAAAATATAATTTAGCAAAAAAATAATTAAATTTTATAACTAAAAAATTAAACTATAGTAATACAAAGGTTAAAACAATTGTACCTATCATAAGGGATAAGGTTTCGAACATTTCTCATTTGGAAATATATAATTTACTTTTGTCATTCTATCTTTAAATTAAAAAACTGCATATTCAACAACACTTCCAGAACTACTTTTCTCTAGTGATGGAACTACGCTACCTATAATGCTGGATTCTTCAACAATGGCCACAGATATAAAAAATATGACTTGCTAGGTCGGGTTGTTGAGCAACAAAACGTTCCACTTACATCATTTTTCTTTCTAATCCATCATTCTTGTTTTTCACTACCAACCATGATAACCCAGTGCAATCATTTGAGTCCTTGCCAGATCTTTCGAGAAATACAACAATAATAAGAGAGCTGTTAACTCGTACTACAATCGAAGGATAGCTATTAGACCTTAACCATAAGTCACCAGAAAGATGTGGACGCATAAGGGTACCTATTTTCCGGTCCAATCAACTGTCAAACTACTTCGGATGTGCTACAGTTTCCGCAACCCTAAGAAAAATAGTGGATTGTCCTAGATTAACAGTGAACTCGCCTGAGTATGACATTTGGAAATATGGTGGATTGTCAATTTTAACCACGGTTTTAAAAAATTGTGCAGAGTCTAAATAGGGGGTTACAGTTTTATTCCATGCCAATCCCCTCAAGCAGCCGTTGAGAGTCATATATCCTATCCGATCAGAGATCTAATTTAGGAGACCATTGCATCTTAAAAGCAAGCTGTAAAAGAAATGAGGCCGTCAGAAATCAAACAGAGAGCAGGAGCCTTATCAAATGGTACGAAGTTATGATATTGTTGGTCAATTTATCTGTTAAGGCATTGGCCGGATGTTAGCCTAGTTCCCTTTCGATAGATCTCTGATCAAACACCCCAGTACAAATAAATCAATGAATCCGTCAGAAGTTCAACCGAGAGAAGTAGCCTTAGCAAATGATAAGAAGTTATCTAATGGTAGTACGTCGAGGAAAGGTGTGAAGTACAGAGACTGCAGAAAGAATTATGCTGCCTCCATTGGCGGGAATGCGCTTGATGGATGGGGGGAATTATTGGCCGGCGGGGCGCAGGGAACCAATGGAGCCATGATATGAGTAACTGTCACCGCGATTTCCACAGGCGAGTGGTCGATAACGAGGCGTCCTTATCCGAATCCTATTGCCCAAGCAGGTGATCCCCTACTCCAATCTACGGGGATTTTTTCGATGTAAACAAACTAATTAACAAAAATGATATGTATAGAATCATAAGATGAAATCTTAAAAACGGTCTCCTGTGTAAATTATGCTAAGATTAGTGCACCAATTTGGATTAGAATCGATCCACGTTCTCTCTTTTCTTTTTTTTGAAGCATTGAATGCAATTTGTTTATTGGTCCTTTTACAATATTTTTCAACCTATTTCTCATCTTTATTTTGGAGTATTTATAGTAATGTCTATGCAATTCTACTTGGGTTATATTTATACAATGACCTGTGTATGCAGTTCTACCCAACATTGCTTCAAATCTGTTCTCGGGACCTCGAAACCTTCTCACATTCCACAAAAATAACTCTCCTATTTTTCAAACAGCATTTCTATCAGTTTTAACTGGAAATAGCGATCAAGCATTCCCCTTCTTCTATTGAACCGAATACGTTGCAGACCTGCTGCAACTTTCGCTATTGGTTTAGGACCAAAAGAGGTGATCACACAATTTATGGAATAGATGCGTCCAATTTTAAATAAAGTCAATTTTTTATTAAAAAATAAAATAATTATAAATATATTTAAAATATTGATTTAATTATAATAAACCACAACAAAAATAGAATAAACCCACACAAAAAAAAACTTATTAATTGTAAGCTAGCGGCCCGTTGTAATCTAAACAAGGCAAGTATTACACAGTTCACTACAATCTAAAATAGAGTAGCTGTTCCTATCTCCCATATTTAATTTATTTTATCTGTTACATTATAGTTTGAGCATTATTTTTCTCAACATTCCCCCAAAAAAATAATATAATTGTTTACGCAATGAACTAAATCTATCAGAATTGCTATCCTAGCGATATCTATCAATTGATTCTCTATCTTGGAAAAACTGTAACTGCACTTCTCCTTCTTGAATCAAATATTTAATGAAGCGACGAATAATATTTATATGTTTTTTCTGAAGGGAAGGGGCAGACGAATAGAGAAGCAAAATGAAAATGCAAACAACAAACTAAAATATGCATACAACAGCAATAAAATGGAAAAATAAAGTGCATAAGAATGCTGCCCTCAAGACACATTGCAAAATAGAAATTAGACAATAACAAGCTACATATATCTATTAAAAAAATGGAATAATTTCAGCAGAGCTTCGCTGCTCCGATTTTCTTCTTCTCTCTTTTTTTTCCCTTTGCTCTCTTGCTTTTTATAAGCATACAAATCAGAAAGTAATTCCTTTTGCATAAAAATCAGATTCTAACTTTCCTTACAAGCAAAATAGAAAGATTAAACGTTTTTACTAAAAATAGAGAGAATGATAGAAATCAGATCTGAACAATCCATTTAATGAGAATATTTTCTCCCTGCACAAAATCAACTCCTATCAGAGATATACCAACTGTAAAAAATCAGATCTTAAATTTGGTAGTTGAGACTATATTTCCAACACTCCCATTGAATCTCAACTAGCTGACATTCTTCTCAAAAATTTATATTTGAGGTACAAAACTGTTTGTACCATTTTCTGAGATGTTGCTGCAATTTCTGGCACTACCAATACTTTTCCATAGCCATTGTTCTCATTTATGGTGCTGTTGTTGTCATTTTCGGAGCTATCATTTTCAATCAGGCACTTCCATCTTCGTTTCCACTGTTGCAATTCTTTATGTCATCTTCAGCATAGACACCCAAACAACTTCTCAAATATTCAAATGCATCTTTTCCCAATGGTTTTGTGAAAATATCAGCAAATTGATCTTCACATATACAAAACTCTAAATACATTTCTTTGTTATTAACTAGCTCTCTTGTAAAGTGATAACTAGTGCATATGTACTTGCTTCTTTTATAAAAAATATTATTTTTAGATAATGCCATGGCTGAGTTATTATCACAATAAATCTTTGTTGCTTCATTTTGTTCAAGCATCAACATAGCATTCTTCTCATCCATACAACTTGACATGTTGCTCATGTACATACTCCGGTTCTACAGAAGAAAGAGTAACAATGGGTTTTTTCTTTGAAGCCCATGATGCAACCCTTATTTCAAAATGAAAAACATAAGCAACGGTACCTTTCCTATCATCAATGATGCCAGCACAATCACGGTCCATGTATCCAATGAGTTTGAAATCATCTATAGCTGAATATAAAATTATGTAGTTCTTAGTTCCATAAACATACCTGAATATCATTTTTTCAGCTTGCCAATGAGAGTCTTTTGGACATTTCATGAACCTTGAGATAAGGTTCACACCATACATGATGTCAGGCGTTGTGGATGTCAAATGCATAAGAATACCAATTAGTCCTTTAAACAATCTAGTATCAACAAATGACCCATCATCTTTTTTGCTTAACTTCGGCCCTGGTACAACTGGTGTAGGCATTGGCTTACAATTTAGCCTATTAAATCTTGTCAATACATCACTTGAATACTTTGATTGAGAAATAAAAATATTATCTATTGATTTCTTAACTTCTATTCCCAAAGAGTATCTCATGAGACCAAGGTGATTCATCTCAAACTCTTTCATCATGGTTTCGTTAAAGGAATTTATAAAAATGTTCCCCGTAAAAATCAAATCATCTATATAAAGACAAACAATCAACATTTTATCATTTTCATCCAACTTGACATATAGAGTAGGCTCGTTGTTGCACCTACTAAAACCATTCTTAAATAAATAAGAATTAATCTGGCTGTACCATGCTCTAGGAGCTTGCTTAAGTCTATATAGCACCTTTTTCAACTTGTATATATTTTCTTCATGACCTAAAATTTCATATCCTTCTGGATTCTCCACATAAGCTTCCTCTTCAAGAAAACCATTTAAAAAATAGGCCACTTGTTTTGGGTTAAAATGGCCAAAATGGTTCTTACACTATACAAGCAAGCTACTGGGGTAAATGTTTCATTATAATCAACACCAAGCTGCTAATGAAAACCTCTAGCAACCAACCTTGCCTTACGCTTTGGCATATTTCTATCAAACAAAGCTTTTTTTTTTAAATCCATTTTACGCTTATGACATCCTTTCCATGTGGACAATCCACCAACTCCCAAGTGCTATTCTTTTCAGTAGATTCAATCTCTTCATCCATGGCTTTAGCCCATGCTTCATCCTTTATTGCTTCATCAAAATACATTATATCAGTAACTTCTAAAAATAAAGCAAAAATAGGAAAAAATTGGTGTGTCAACATTAAAATTAGAGTCATAAATATCTCTTAAACTCTTTGTTTTTCACTGCAATAAAATTGACAATATAGGATCTAATGAACTATTACTATAAATTGAGTTTGATAGACTTTCTAATGGTGTTATGATTAGTGTTCCTTGTGGAGTCTGTTGTATAGGTGAATTTTTAATTTTTTTGAATATCTTATTGTAGGAGGCATAGCTTGTGCTAAAACTTGTGTTGCATGTCTGAGAGTGGAAAGAGGAATTATTTGAGGAATGCCCTATTGTTCTAAAGCTTCATCAGTCATATCATCACATGAATTAGCTACTGCTATACTTATTAGTTTTTCTACATTTCCATTCCATGCTTCATTCTTAACAAATTGTACATCTCTGCTGATTATAACTTTTATAGTATTTGGATTAAACTTGTAAGGTTTTTCATCTTCTAAATACCTAAAAAAATACACTTCTCACCTTTGTTATGCACCTTCTTTCTCATCTCTTTAGTTACATGAGCATATGAAATAAAGCCAAAGACTTCTAATTGTGCAATGTTATGCCTTCTACCACTCCAAGTCTTTTGAGGAAACACATTCCTTACAATTATAGTTGGACATATATTTAAAATATAAACAATAGTTTCTACTACTTTAGGACAATATTCCTTTAGTAAATTCTTTGACTCCAACATACTCGTTATTTCCATGATGGTTCTATTTTTCCTTTCAGCCACACCATTTTGTTGAGGTGTGTAGTTGGCTATAAACTATCTGTGAATACCATGTTTTTTGTAAAAATTTAGAAAATCATTAGAAATATACTCACCACATCTATCAATTCTCTACAAGAGCCTTGAATTGCTCAAATAGTCCAAAGGCATCGGATTTGTGCCTCAAAAAGTAGACCCATGTCTTCCTTGTATAGTCATCAATGAAAGATAGAAAATATGTACAACCTCTAATGTAAGGAGTTTGCATTTGTCCACATATATCAGAGTGGATAATATCAAGAGGTACAGAAGCTCTTGTTGATTTTCCAACAGGGAAAGTCTATCTATGTTGTTTCCCCAAGATGCACCCTTCATATACTCTTTCCACTTTTTGAATCGATGGCAAACAATTAACCATATTCTTTATATGCAACAAATTCATCCCCCCAATGTCTAAATGACCAAATCCCAAATTCCATAACCATGATTCTTCCTTTACAACTAACTAAAAATCTATTTGTACAATTACACTCCCATTTTGTGCATTCTAGTTCTAATTTCTTCTTTTCCATTGCCAGCTTGTTCTTTTTAGATGCCAGCATATTCTTTTCTAGACCTACCTTGAGAGACATTTATTACATGACCATTTTGATAATTTTCAACCTTGAACACTGCTCAAACTTGTGTATTTTTTGATGTATGATGAGCTTCAACTACTTTTATTTTGATATCAGGTTTCAACCTCAAAAGGATTATTCTATTTCTTTTTAACTTGTAACTTTGCTATCAGTTCAATACTAAGAGATTTATCAACAATAACACATTCATTATCCTCCCTATAAACTATATATCCTTCTTGAACTAACTAATCAATACTCATCAAATTATGCTTCAAACTAGGATTATAAAAAACAACATGAATGTCCTTTTGCTCCCCCTTTTTGGTTAGAATATCAACAATCCCATTTCCCATAACATTCACTTGATTATCGTTGCCAAGAGTAATATTTAAAGTTACTAATTTATCCAAGATATAAAATAACTCTAGATTTCCAGATATATGATTGCTATAACTAGAATGTAAATACCAAATATCATTTTGATTCTCTTTAACTATATTACATTCAATTGATGATTTTCTAGAAATTGCTTCATCAATCTTTGTGCATGCAATAAACATATAACTTTTTGTATAATTTTCTTGGTAATTCTAATTTTGTTTTCCTTGATAATATTGTTTATTTCTACATTAAAAATAGTTTTGAACATACCTCTTACAATAATAACATTGAATGTGTGACTTGTCTTGTCTTTGACCAACTGAATGATTATGAGAGTGATCATCATTATGTCCTCTTCCACCTTGGTTTATAGGACTATTTCTATATCCTCTAAATGTTTTTCTTCCTATACCCCTAGGATTGAATCTACCTCTACCTCTTCCATAAATTATTGAAGGCTAAGATGAGAAGGCATTTTCTATGGAGGTGGGTTATCTATTCATCCTCTATTCATGGTTTATCAAAGAGGCATGCAACTCATCCATTGTATTCTAAGTTAAATCCTTAGTTTCCTCTATGACAAAAAGTAAGAATCAAACTTAGTAGGCAAAACTCTAAGCATTTTTTCAAATATTCTTGTCTCTTCTATCATTTTCCCATTTGATTTTATTCATTTCACAAGCCCAACAACATATGTAAAAAATGATTACATGGAATCTGAATCTTTCATATTCATATTCTCAAAATCTCTTCTAAGTAATTGGGGTTTTATATTTTAAACTTTTTCTTTGTCTTGATACACTACTTGGATAGTATCACATGCATCCTTTCCTTTCTTGGTTGCGGCCACTCTGGGAACAATGCTCTCATGCATGGCTTGATGAATGTAGAAAAGGGCTTTTCCATCTTTATTCATTTGCTCTTTCAAAACATCTTTTTATCCATGTATGAGTGCATTGAATATGGTTTCATCTAGTGCTTTTATATACCCTCTTTCAATAATTTCCCAACCATTTTGTGATTTAAAAAGTGCTTTTATGGTCAAGGACCAATATTCATAATTTTTACTAGTAAACTATGGAGTCTACAAATTTGACAAAGATGCTCCAGATTTTAACACCATTAATGGCTATCAATAAATGCAACAAAAATATGGAAGAGAAACAACTTAATATTTTATAACAAAAATCTTCAGCTTTGATCCCTGATGAAGGGAAGGGGTAGAGGATTAGAGAATCAAAATTCAAATTCAAATACAAAACTAAAATATGCAAACAACTGGAATAAAATGGAAAAATAAAGTGCATAAGAATGATGCCCTCAACACACAAAATGCAGGGCTAAAATTAGATAATAAGAAGCTACATATATCTATTGAAAATTTGGAATAATATCAGCAAAGTTTCACTGCTCTATTTTGCTTCTTCTCTCTTTTTTTTTCCTTTTGATCTCTTGCTTTTTATAAGCATACAAATCAAAAATTAATTTCCTTCTATATAAAAATCATATTCAAACTTTCCTTACAAGAAAAATAGAAAGATTAAATTTTTTTTCTAAAAATAAAGAGAATGTCATAAATCATATCTAAACAATCAATTTAATGAGAATATTTTTTCCTTGCCCAAAATCAACTTCTATCAGAAATTTAACAACTATCAAAAATTAGATCTTAATGTTGGTCAGTTGAGATTATATTTCCAACATTTTCTTAGACGTAGAATAGGATGTTTCACTATCTAAGTAGTATTATTGTTACCACAATATATAACAATAAGAGAATTGTATTATTTTTTCAATTTTTTAAGAACTCTTTAGCCAAACTAACAAACAACATTTTATTGGTGCTTCTATATACTCTCCCCCTATTTTAGAAATATAAATAGTTTGTTACTTATTTGAGCTACAAGTTACAATGCCACTAGCAAGACTAAAAAACTACCCTAAATTTGATTTGTCATCAACTATTGAACTAGACCAATCTGAGTTATAAAA
>JARHVA010005602.1:1007500-1015000 GCA_037957365.1 Torreya grandis | reverse complement strand
CTACCTCAATAGAAAATTCTTTCTCCCTTACAGTGCCCTTTAAATATTTTTAAAAATCACTTGGGCTCACACACTATGAGAAAGAAGAGATTAGATATGTATCATATGAACCTCAATCACATTTAATTACTCAGCAACAAAGATGACTCAACTAGAGAATCCCTAAAAGTAGTGTAGCTTAATTCTTGAAACCATTGTCTCATATCGGAAGATTTGTGACTTATTTGTAGATCCATGGTTTTTTTATCTAGTTATTTTACACTTTTACATAGCATTATTAAGTATGAAAATGATTACAACTAGAAATGTTTAGTGTTTTGTTAAAATATAGTTCTTCTAGGTTATCATAGTAGTTAAGCAATGTGATGTAATATGTCTAGAGCTCAATTTCTGTCGTTGATGTATAAGTACACTTGTAACTTTTGTACCTATCCATTTCTCATTCAGAGCCTCTATTTTAATAATTTTTAAATATTATTATTCTTTCTCTTCACGTACCCTTGCCCCACTCCACTCAACATTTGTGGCCACCAAATGAATTTATTGTAGTAGTTTGAAATTTAAATCTTATACCAACCATTTGGAGTGTTTGGGGGGAATGATGGTGTTAAGTGGGAAGACCATCAAAGGGATGACTATTAAGGTGTGGTAGATAAAGAGAATGAAGTAGAAGAAAAAATATCTTGGAGTAAAAGAAGACATGGGGAAGAAAGTAAGTGCAACATCAGCTAGAAAAGAGCTTGGATAAAATAGCATAGTAGCAACAAATGCAAGAAAAGAATAAAACAATAATAGACTGCAGTAGACAGAGAAGAAAGAGAAGGGAAGAATAGAAGAAGTAGAAGAATATTTTTTTCTAACAGTAGTTAGGGCATCAACCATGAGTAAGCAAAGAGGATGAAATAGATTTTTTTTTAATAATTTATAACAGCTGCAGCTGTATGTTTTTCATTGATATAACTTATTGATGTAATTAGTTTATAGAATTATTCAATATATACATTTTGTGTGTTTTATACTATCTCTACACTCCCCTATCAATGACTTCATGATTAGTTTGGATCTTCACATTTAAGTGTTGAAAATGCTCTTATCCACCAGGGCCTGCACATTATTTTTTTCCAATAATTGATATAATTGTCCTTATGTTATAACCCCATTTAAACATAGTAGTAGAAAATGTTTGTTTATGGCATCAACCCCTACATTTGATGGAAATAACCATGATTTGTGGATCATCAAATGAAGACCATATTCAACTCTCAATGACTATGGATGTTGGCTGAAGGTGAATATAATGAGTTTGGATACCTAGTAACCTTCAATGCATTAACCCAAGTACAAAGGAATGCATTGAAATATAATATGAGAAAGGATGCTAAGGCACTCATCTACATACAAATGACACTATTTGATTCAATCTTTCCTAGGATAAGAGTAGCTATCCATTCTAACCATGCATGGGATATTCCTCAAAATGCCTATAAAGGGAGTGACAAGGTGAAACATGCCAATTTATATCTATTAATAAGAGACTTTGAGACTCTAAAAATGAAAGAGAATGAGTCTATCAATGACTTATTCACAAGGACAATGAATATTATCAATCAAATGATGGTATGTGGTTATACCCTTGAAGATCATAGGATCATAGAGAAGGTGTTAAGGAACCTTCCAATCAGATTTGAATCTATATTGGTTGCAATTGAAGAGTCAAAAGATTTGAGACAAATGACAATAGATGAGTTAATTTAATATTTATAGACTCATGAACAAATGATGAATAGGTCAGCCACCTCCTCCCATGAATAAGCATTTAAGGCCAATGTGAATGTAATAGGAAGGGGGAGAGGGTCAAATAATAGAGGAAGAGGAAGAAATTATAGTAGTTAATAAGGTGGAAGGCATAGCCATCAAGAGTGATATGAAAGTGGAAGATGAAGGATAAGAAACACTTCTAAAGGATTATCTACACAAAGATATGATAATTCTAACATCAAATGCTATTATTACAAATAATATGGACACTCTGCTAGTGAGTGTCAAAATAAAGAGTATGATATGAATAGGTAGAATTCAAAAAATTTCAAAACATAAGAGGCTGAACCTAATAAGAATGAAAAAGGTGGAAACTTGTTCATAACATGAAATATTGTGTAGTAAAGTGGTAAAGAGACATGGTACTTGGATAGAGGTTGAAACAACTACATGATTGGGAATAAATAGATGTTCAACCACATTGATGATTCAATCAAATAAGAGGTAAAGAAGGGAAATAATGAGAAATTTACTATCATGGGCAGAGGAAACATATTTATTTTCACCAAGTAAGGTGATAAAAGACAAATTCAAAATGTTTACTATGTGTCTGGGTTGAAGCATAACTATATTAACATTAGACAACCTATCTAAAAGGGATACAAGGTTAGATTTAAGAATGGTGATTTCATAATATTTTATAAGAGTGTCTGAAATAAGTAGATTATAGTAGTCAAGATGACAAGCAATTTAATGTTTTTGTTGAGAATGCAAAGTTATCTCGTAGGAGCATTCAAAATAGTGATAGTACATGAGTATATTCTTTGGCACCTAAGATATGGGCATTTGAGCTTTGGTGGGTTGAACCTCCTTCATAAGAAGTAAATGGTGAGAGGGTTACCCCTTATATAATATCCAAACAAAGTGTGTCAAGGATACATATTGGGAAAGCAACATAGAAGTGTATTTCTTGTAGGTAAAGCATAGAGAGCCAAAACTCCTTTACAGTTGATCCATTCAGACTTGTGTGGTCCAATAAAGACCCCCTCCTTATCCAATAATGTCTAATTGATGACATTCATAGATGATTTTAGTTATAATATATGGGTCTACTTATTAAAGAATAAATTGAATGTTTTTGATATCTTCAAGAAATTCAAGGCCATGGTGGAGAAATAAAGTGGCCACTACATCAATATTTGGAGGATAGATAGAGGTGGAGAGTATAACTCTAATGAGTGCATGAATTATTTCAAGGATCATGGCATCAATAATAAATTTAAAACTAAGTATAGACTTCAACAAAATGGTGTGGCTAATAGAAATAAAAGGACCATCCAAGAGATGGAAAGGAACATGTTAAAGGCAAAGGGTTTACCTAATGATATTTAGGTTGAGGATGTAAAAAGAACTGTATCATTATTGAATATTTGTCTAATGAAGAGCGTTAGGGATGTGATCCCTTAATAATCTTGGAGTAGTTAAAATCCAAGTGTTGAATACCTTAGAGTGTTCAAATTTCTTGCATATGCACACATTCCTAAGCAAACAAGGACAAATTAGGATGACAAAACTAAAAAGTGCATTTTCATAGGGTATATTGATAATCAAAAGATTACCAATTATATAATTCCATCACCAAAGAAATCATAATTAGTTAGGATGTTTAATTCATTGAGACTATAGCTTGGGAAGAAAAAAAAGAAGAAGAATAAGCAAAAATAAAGGCTAGTGGACCCTTTATGGAATATGAACCAATAAATAATACATCCATCCATGCACTAAGTTGGAACCCTATTTCATAAAGGGATGATTCATCTAGTTTAAACAACCATCAAAGAGTTCAAATAGTCATTCAAGAGTCAACATCGTCCTCCTGCAACTCAAGTCAATGCCAAGAAAAGATAAGAAGCTTGCAAAACGTCTATGAGCAATCAAGGTATGAGAAAATTGAAGTTGAAACTATGAATTATTATCTTTTCTAAATCAATTTATCCTATCTAACTTGAAAAAGAATTCAAGGATATAAATTGGTGTGAAGCAATGGATGAAGAAATGCCTGTAATAAAGAGAAATCGGGATTGGTAATTAGTTAGCCTACCAAAATAAAAATAGATCATAGGAGGCATGTGGATGTATAAGACAAAAATCACTCTTGAAGACAATATTTATAGGCATTATACAATACTAGTGGTGAAGGGATACAATCAAATGCCTGGACATGACTATAATGAGACATTTTCACCTTAGTAAGGCTATAAATAGTAAGGATAATTATAACCATTATTTGTCAATATGAGTGGATGGTGTATCAATAGGATGTCAATTAAGCCTTATTAAATGTATTGATAGAAGAAGATGTTTATGTGGTATGACCACATGGATATGATATTATTTATTATGAGAGCAAGGTATATATTCTAAAAAATACATTGTATGGGCTCAAACAAGCCCCAAGAGCATGATGCAGCTGTATAGACTTGTACTTTTTGAGTAACATCTTTAGTAAAAGTGATAATGAGCCCACACTCTACATCAAAATGAGAAAAACTGGTATTTGAATTTTATTTTTGTATGTGGATGATCTAATATTCACCAAAAATGCAAATCAGTCAATATAAGAGTTTAAAACAGTCATGAAGAAGGAATTTGAAATGACTAATTAAGGCTTCCTAAAGTATTTTCTTAGGATAGAAATCAAGTAAATGGATAGTGTCATCTTTATATACCAATATAACTATACAAATGAGGTTTTTTAAAGTTTTATAATGTTGGATATCAATCCAATATCTACACTAGTTGAGATAAGTTTGAATTTGTATAAAGATGATTGTAGCAGTAATGTAAACCCCATAGGGTATAAGAGTTTAGCAAGAAGCTTAATGTATTTGACTAAAACTAGGCTGTAAATCATGTATATATTCCACATCATATCTATATTAATGGAGATTCCAAAGTAAACACATTGGGTATCTGTCAAAAGGATATTAAGGTATGTAAATGGAAAAAGAGATTATGGAGTTTTATATGTAGTAGCAGATGAGTTCCAGCTAGTGAATTACACGGATGGTGATTGGGTCGATATCCTTGATGAAAAAATAAAAAATTGGGGTATTTATTTAATATTAGGTCAATATACATATCTTAGGATTAAAATAAATAACCCATTGTATCACTTTTTACATTTGAAGCAGAGTACATAGCAACCAATGTAATAACATGCCAGGCTATATGGTTAAGAAGGATACATTTAGATTTATATTAGGAGAAAAAAGGGTTTTATATGATCTATTATGATATAAAATCCTCCATATAATTTTCAAAAAACTCTATCTTTCATATTAGGAGTAATCACATTTTAATCATGTATTAGTTCACTTGAGAGTTAGTTGAAGATCATATGATAGAGCTTAAATTTTGTAAGTCAAATCAACACTTAGCATATATTTTTACTAATATATTATTAATATATATTTTAATGTACTTGAGAGTAAGGTTATGGGTTATTAATGCAAACAAATTCAGCCTATAAAGTTTTATTTCAACTCCAGACTCCTACAGGCTAGCTCCAGACTCCAATAGGAAAGTTTCGAATTCCTAAAATCTAAATCCAGACTTCTACAAGTTAGCTCCAGACTATTATAGCCAGAATATGGACCTTTACATCATAATTTTGGAATCATACAACACAATTTTGGACTCTTATATCAAAAATTCAAACTCTTATAACATAGCTATAGATTCTTACAGCATTGCTCTGAACTCCAATACCTCAGCTCCAAACATACACAAAAGAGATGCCAGAAGCAGTTGGGTAAATTAAGAGATTCTAAAAAGAAGATTTTAAGGATGAGAAAATTTATAGAAACCATGGTATAAATCTCAAAAATAAGAATGAATGTTAAAATATTATTCTTCTTTCCCTTCATCTACCCCTACCCTTCTCCACTTAGCATTTGTGGCCACCAAATGAATTTATTACAACAACTTGAAATTTGAATATTTTGCCAATTATCTATAGTTTTTTGGGGGAATTATGGTGGTATATTATAGGCCTAGCAAAGGGGAAAAAAGTAATTTTTTGTATAAAAAGTTAATTTAATATACGAAAAAATATCTTGGAGTAAAAAATATAGGGGTAGAAAATAAGCATAACGTCAGGTAGAAAATAACATAGATAAAATAAGAAAGTAGTAGTAGATACAAGAGAAGAACACAATAGTATCAAAATCAAGTAGATAGAGTGGGAGGATAAGGGGTAGAGTAGACAAGGAAGAGGAATATTTTTTGCTGACAAGAGTTAGATCATTAACCAGTAATAAGCAAGGAAGATAAAATAGAGTTTTTTACAAGAATTTATAACAACTACAACTATAATTTTATTTGTTGATATAACTTGTTGATGTAATTAGTTTATAGAATCATTTAATACATATATTCTGTGTGTTTTAGACAATATTTTCCCTCCCTATTTTATTGTATCTTAAACTTGATGTTAGTGCAATTTTTCTTCCCATATTGGTGAGTACATGATTAGTCTAGAGCTTCACATTTGAGTGTTTTAACTCCCCTTATCCATGTGGGCTTGAGTTTTTTCTTCCAATATATTTTATTATGTGACATAGTTGTAACTAATTTACCTATCCATTTCTCAGTTAGATTTTTAAATATATAATATAATGGAGAAGTTTCTACTTCATTAAGTTATCCTCTTCTCTATAATGTATATTTTTTTGTCATTTTTTTTGTTCTAGCCCATGAATATAAGATCAAAAACACTATTAGGCTTTGACTAAAGGCATGAAACCTCATTGTTAATTTATAGAGATAAATTAAGTACAAAGTGAAGTGAATAATTTTAAAACTTTGTAAAAGAGATAAATGATATAAGAAATACAAGTTAAACTAATCAGCTAGACAAATCCACTGAAAACTATCCTAGCAAAATGAGTAATCAAATTATAAATATTTATTTCTTAAGCTAAAGGTGCAACAATTCCTCTATGATAATTTCTTATGTATATGACTAGCCTATTTTGGGTACAAGATTGCTTTAAGTCTCATTACCTTTCTTTTTATTACTAGATGATACTTTACTATGTATATGACTATCGTATTTTGGGTACAGGATTGCCTTAAGTCTCATTTCATTTATTTCTATTATGATTGCCTCCATTTTCCCATTCTGAAGATAAATATATGGATGTCAGTCCCAGCTCTTCTAAGGTCTCATTTGCTCGGGTTGCCTCACGTTTTCCTCTATGTTAGCTTTTCCAATGAGGAAGAATGGAAAATGATTTTTGAAATAGATAACCATAGTCTCTTCGCCATGTTATAGAAAAATAACTTTTAATCCAATGCTAAACTTCCTAAAAATGCCCCTGTTTGAGTCAATCTTAACTTCCTACCCCTATATTTATCTTATACTAGATATTATTAGCAACACCTTGGGAAAATCTATATATTGTGCATAAATGATTTAAAATGTCATATATAGCTCATATATGATGATTAGTGTTTCCATAAATCTAAAATTTCCACTCCCTATGAACATCATTCTTCAAACTAAAGAAGGAAGATCTTAGAACCAAGATCTAGATAATAAAATAATTCCATTTAGATGTAGAATGTAACATGAATATCTCCACCTTGCTAAAGATTGTTGAAAAACATCCAGTAAATCAATGGAGATATGAAAATTAGCTCCACACCTTGCTTCTTCACTGAGATGCATGAACAAGA
>JARHVA010005602.1:947500-997500 GCA_037957365.1 Torreya grandis | reverse complement strand
GAACCCAAGAGATGACCCAAACCCATTTTAAAAAATCATGGGCTAATATAAAAATATAGGTAATTCAAGTATGGATTGTTTCAAGGCAAACAATATATAGTCTTAGTAAGCATAGGTATTATGTACCATCAAAAAATATATAGAACAAAGAGTAAATAGTATGAGTACTTATGCATTATTTTTGTTATATATATATATATATATATATATATATATATATATAAGTCCTAAAATATAATTAACAAGGGAACACAACAAGTATTACATAAGGCCCCAAGATTCACCTTCGTGTTTTAATCAGGAAAAAGGAAGGGAAGCCAAAAAGTAACACATTCATCGCAATCTTCTCATTAAATAACGTAAGAAGGAAAGTAATCTATCAAGAAGCCCTCAAGGACCTAATATTATCTTTTAAAATTGATTAGTTATATGTCATCTCCCAAGTTCTACCATATGTTTTCACACATAATAAAACTCTACAACACATATCAGAAGGGACCATGTTTTTACCTTTAGTATTATAAATCATAAATTTCATTTCAACTTGTCTTCCTTCCTCAAGATTTTCAATTATTATATCCAGTTCCACCAAATTCTATTGTATTTCAAAATAATTATATAATTCATGATTTTTTCTTTGTGTATTAGAAAGGGAAGTTTGTTGTATTTTACATCCTCTCCAAGAGGAACAAGATTATCCCTTTATGCCAAATTTTTTCCTTCACCCAATATTTTATTAGAGAAAGCAAATTCTTTATTTATGCATTTTATAAAATTCTCCCTAGGTTCAACAATCTATGAGGCCTACTCTTGGGTAATGGATGACCGAAAAAAATACTTTAAAAATTTATCAATTTTTAATCTTTTGGAAATCCACAAAATATTTTTGAAAGGGGTCACATATAGGTTTATTTTCATATGGATAAATCCTATTATAATCAATATCTCCACAAAATTAAAATTATAGAGACAATTTAAGACTCATATTGATACATAAAAACACAACATAAGTTAAACATGCACACATAGTTCAAGTCATAGATGCAATTAGGGTCTCTAGGATAAGTTGGTATGGGTTATTTGGATTGTTTTAATGGTCAACTCTTGTCTTTCCCATTCCTACCATAGTAACATTCATCACTTACACACTCAATTCACCCATTAAAAAGTTCATATAATGATAAAAATAATAATATTAAAACCATGTCGTATATTAACAAAAACGTTCTTAGAATTCCATGAACCTTATCCCATTTAATTTAATCAATCTCAAAAAATCATATGTGTTCACACATGCACTAGATCATGTATCTATTTTTTTTATTATTCCTATCATGACACTAGCAAAGAATAAGTTACATACATGGTTATGTGATATATAAACACTCCTAAATATATAAATAATCTAATAAAACTATTAATAAGTACATGATTAATAAAATTTACATCTTTATGAAATTAACTTCAGTCATAACCAAATATTTATAAAGTCAATATAATAAAAATGTTTATCCAATAATATACATTAGTACTAATACAAAAACAAGCTCAAAATAATCCATCATAGATTGTCTATATGGCATGACTACCATAGTGATTGAGGTATATGATAGAGGCCAAAGATGGCATGGCATACTCCACCCCTTAAAATATTACCTCTTAAATTTTATTTAAATAGGTGAGGGTGTTGGGATTGGAGTGGTGTTGTGTACCCCCAAATAGCATCCCGATCATGAAATTTGTCACATTAGATCCTAGCTTGGGACATGTCGTATCCTCAGTAGACTAGCTATGATGCTCTAAAATATTAACAAGATATAATAAACCTTCTATCCTCCACTACCTGTAAGGTCAACCAATCCAAATGTTTGATACATCTTGAATATACTTCTATATAAATGAAACATAAAAGACATCATGAACCCATGATAATATTGTTAGGAAATTAAATTGGTAGGATAATAATCCAATTATTTATAAGATATTAAAATCTTTAAAGAAAACATGCCATTATTTTCAATCCTTTTTCATAGTGGATTGGGATCTTAATAGGTCACACATGCAAGAAAACCTTGGATATAGTGGAGAAATACATGTGAAAACTCATTTCATTAGCACACCTCTTCTAAAATTATTGTGCCTATTGTATCAACTATCAAATACAAACTACATGTCACTCCATATTCCATAATAATGTAAGTCCAATGGAAAAGTGATCCTCTAAGCATTCCTACAACAAATGATTCATATATTTCTATTGTACAAGGTTTCAAAATTTTCTATTTCAATCGAGTTGTGATAAATATTTTTTTATTTGTATTTTTAAAATGCCAAAGGTCCTAGGATTTTTCACACTTTTATTTTAGGATTGTTAGCATAACTTAGGGCATAAGTTATAGTTTATGTTTCTTCTATTTAGCTTGCTATAAATAACTATGAGATCATAGAACATCTAAAACTAGAGAGATAAGTTCTAACAAGGGTTCCTAATTTTATGTGTGCATCAAGTGAGAAAAACATAATAGAGGGGGAGAGAGGAAAAATATTGCATAGGTTATATGGTGTTGTAACTACTTCCATAAACTTTTTATGGACCTATTGTCACCAAATATTGGACCTTAGAGGAGGGTGTTAAAGTTTCCTCCATATTGGGGCATGGGAATACTTATATGTATGTGGGTTTACCTATAGTAGAAGTAGACCTATAAGTTTGAGGGCTAGCTCACTAAATATGATTTGAAGTGCTTATCACCTACTTAACTAATTAATTTTAGGAAAAGGGATGAATTTTTACATGAAATGCAACTAATATAAGGGGGTAATATACCACAAAGAATTCCAAAAGACCATCATACTTATTTCACTAAGAAAAAAGACCTACAAACTAACTTCAAAGTCCTAAGAGATTATAGCATAAGTGCTTAAATATAGAGGTGATATGCATGAGTAAACACAAGGAAAGTGAACCAGAGGGTAGATTACACACTATAAGGACAAGTATAGACTTCAAAGGATCCTAACACACTAGCTACACTCTATATAACCTATTAAAATGGGAGCTCTTACATAAACATGAGAGGGTAAGGAGAAGTAAGGATATAATATTATGACTTAACATCACCATACATCACTTAAACACTTAGAAAAATGATCATGACATCAAAATCAGACATAAATTTATTGTTTTATGGCAAGGTACAATGTCAAAACTAGTAGGTCTTTGTCATACATGGTGTGGTATTAGCTTGCAAGAGCCAAAATGGCTACTTCTTATCAAAATTTAGAAAGGACAGAAGGGAAAGAATTCTAAGAGTCAGAAATCGACTTGTAATGCTGATAAATGGAGTTAAATATTCAATAAGATGATTTTTGAGACATAAAATGTAAGGTATCATAGTGCAAATTTACCTTAAAGGCATGAAATTCCTAAATATGGCATATAAATCTTAATTTTCATGTTTAAAAATTGTCTTCACCATTTGGTCTTCCTTGAAAATCCCAAAATAGACTAGGGATAGATAGGATTATTTAAATGAGAGGGAGGGGTTATAAATAACCCCCAACATGTATTATTTGTGTATTTAATCACCAATATTCTTCTGGGTATGATTTATCACTACCTATAGTCATAATCACTCTTTTTCACTCACCCTTCACACTTATCATCAAAAATGTTTTCAATTTTCCAATCCAATCCATACATAGGAGTTAATGACACTTTGAAATAACCCTCATGGACTTATATTCATTAGGAAGACCTTAAATGGTCTCCAAATTAAAATTTTCACCTTCTCATTTATTGGTCGTTCTTTGTTTCGTATGCTACTATGGACTGGCTGAGATGAAGGCACTTACAGAGGTACTTGTGACATTTTATGACACATTAAATAGACATGAGTGATTATCTTGTGTCCCAATCTACCTCCCAAAGTTACTTTCATCCTTTGAATCTCCCTTGAACCTTCAAAACACCAAAAATTATCAAGAAAATCCCTCTAGCACCCTGTATATACAAGTAGGCTACCACTCAGGTTGATGAGAAGGAGAATTGGAGAGTACTTTTCAATATAAAATAACTTTCATGCTTGATATAAGCCTCTTGGATGCATCTCCTTCTTCATTTTCCCAATCAGTTCCTTAGCAAGAGTTTTAGAGGGTTTTGATTATTTTTGACCCTTAAGAATTGTTCATAAAGGTCTGATGTTATTAACCTAAAATATTTCCATGAAAAAATTTATATGGACCCTATATAACATTCCCAAAGTCCTTAAACTCCCATCCTATGTGTCCATACACATATAAGCTCTCAAAGTTTCCCTCTCGACCTTCTTTCTTCATTCTACATGGGCCTGCATTAGTTTGGGCGAAAATATGATTTCTCCATGACTTTTCCTAGACAAAAAAGGTTCTCCCCCACCTTATATCTCCATATTAAGGTTTCCAAACTAATTTTATTTATCCTCTAATATTATAATTGATATTGGTAACCCCTTAGCCATTACCAAGAACTCGTAGGCTTATCATGCATAAGACTACTCATCACATCCTCTGAGCATATTTTTACAAATTTAGGGTCTCTTATAGATTTTTAATTGTTTAATATCACTATATACACAATAATTTGTTATATTTAATTCCCTTATAACAACTTATTATCATATGCTCACCCAATTTGTAGTTTTCCTATTTCTTGGAGTACCCTCTATCTGAGATAGAACAAAGGGTATCTCATCTATCTTATAAGGAAAATTTATGATATGGAGAGATAAATATAGTCATGAAGGTAATATTTACCTATTTTCATGGTTATGTCACACTTTTATTACTTTCAAACCTTCCAAAACCCCAAGATAGGCTCTGTGAACACTAATTGTGCATGGACCATAATCATGACTGTAGGTTGGGTTCTAAAGGCTTGTCCTTGCTCTGTTAAATTTTTATAAGCACATGATGAGATATTAAATATAATTTTTTGAGACAATATAATCATATTAATCATCATAACCCTTTCTTAACTCCTTAAGGTATTCCTTTGCTCAACAAGACTTGACTATAGACTGCATGCTTATTCAAGAAATATAAGCTTATAGGTGAGTAATTGTATGTTTGGTATTGTCCCTTAGGTACATTTATCTTCTTTAATTATCCAAGGTTAATTTAATTTTTTAAAATTTTCATATTATTTCTTGATGGAGACCCACTCTGACTACCTACTCCAACTCACATGATCATCTTACAACCAACATGTAAGTGTTCATTCTTGTGATATAAGGAGGAAACCTATAAGAGAAAGTCTAAATCAAAATTGAATCTCAAAACACTTTTAGTTTACCTTAGGTATTAACGATGTAATTTCCATTCAAAATGAATCATTTATGTGCATATTATACTTCCACTTGATCCCATAGTTTGTAGGTTTATTGTAGGTCAACCACTACACAGTACAATGGCATTCTATAGTCAAAGATGCATAAAATGTAGGGACTTTAAAATCATATTATGTTGAATAAATATCCCTTTATGAATCCAAACAACTACCCTTTCACCTAAACTACATGATGGGAACAATAGACTAATTGGTACCTCAAAGTGTGTCATTATGAAAAAGGTCAAAATAAAGACCAAGTCTCTATTCGAAGGAATTAATGTAATTTGTACCTAAACCTATTTTCTACCATAATGAACCATGACTCAAATATACCTACATATCTATAAATTATAACATTAATCTCATGATATTTCTCAACTTTTCATCCTTTATGAGGACCTCTATCATGTTTACACACATTAATGTCGACTTTCAAGTTTCTGTCAATATCACCTATAGGTGGACATTTTAGCACACATGGCAGTGGAGATAGGTTATCAAGGATGAGTATGGTTATGATGTTTAAAAAAATATTATAATTTTTCAATGTCTCAAATGGATCCTTAAAACCTATTAAAACTTCAAAATAGATCAAAAACTCATTATTCCAATGTGGCAATCTCTTGTATGGCTCCTATGTGTGTTCATCGATGGTAGAAGATTGTGTATATGACCTAAACTAATTATCATAATAAATTTTACACTATTTTAAATACTTTTATTAACTATTCATGTAAAATAGTATGCTAAATTCCTTCTAACACTTCCTTACCTCTCCATGTATGCTATATGAGTTTTCACACATCTAATTGTGAGTGAACACTTACAATCAACTTGACTGTGTTGGATAACTAATTGTCACAACTGGTTATATATCATTTATAAAATTAAAATTGATGTTTCATGTAATAATTTTGTGTTAAAAACCTTAAAATTAATTACACCTTAATGATCATACTAGACAAGCTTCATACACATGACTCAACATGACTATGAGTAAACACTTGTAAGAAACTATATTATATTGGAGGTTCACTGCAACTCTATTGATAATATCCCTTGAATTTTAGATTTGAATTGGATGGGGATGAAATAATACATGTAATACATGAGTTTAAACATATCACCCTCATATGAAACCATGAAAAGTAATTGAAGCCTCTAGAGACGGTGAAAACCCATGTGTCACTCCATGTGAGACCAATCTGCAACTTAAATTTTTTGACTTATAAAGTCAAATATAATCATTAAATAAAAAATATAAACCATGTGGTAGATATTTCCATGTCTTATGGAATAAATTTCATCATCTATATTGTACGAACCTACTTATACAATAAGGAAACTTGTAGGGTGTTGGAAATAACATCCAAAAATAGTTAGTTAACTTATTAAACATAGTTCATAAAGCAAAAGTGACCAATCCAAAAAATATTTCAATGAAATTTAATTTTAATATGTTTGAAAACATCCCATAATAGTATTTTACCTGAAACCTTTCCTATTGGTCATACCAAGAAGAAACGTATTGACTAGTTTTACATGCTTAGAAGGGTGATGAAGGAGTAGAATAGGTTTTTACCATTTTCAAGATTTAAAAATAATATAAAACATAAATATGAGTCCATATATGTCAAATATCAATTTTATAATATTTTCACACTTTCCACCTCCCTTTAGAGGCTGTACAACTTCCAAAACTACCCAAAGTGCCACTCTTTTTCTTGTTTCAATAGAGTACCTACAATTTTCAGCTAGGGACTGACATTCCTGAAATATATCTAACACATAAATTTTAATAAATAATTTTTTACACTTATCTTAATTTTAAAACCATACCACTTTCATAAATGTTCCAAATATGAACTTTAAGTAACAAATAATGACTTTGGAAAGAAATTGACTATGACCAATGTGATAAAACATTAAATGGAATATCATAACAACATGAAACACCATATAGGACCCTAATAGACACATATAAAAGTTTTGGACTATAATTTCTTGACCTATTTTGACTTCTTGTCAAAATAGTCAACATTCTTGGTGATTTCTAGTGGTGGTATGCTTGTTATGCCAAAGACCAATAGCAATATCCTATTCATTGGGATATGGAGTCACCTATGTACATATATGACACTACATATTCATTTTAAATAGACCAAAATAATATAAAAACAACAATAGACAACACACAATACCAAAAACTAAGAAAACACACACTTGTGCATCATGAACACTTATGGAACACACACATAAACCAAAAAAACCAACTCAAACACAAACTACCCTAAAAAAATACTTCCTCCTAGGTCAAAGGTAAAGTTTTAAACCTTTATTTATTTATGGAATGAATTAATGAATGAGGCATGTTTCCTTTTGACCCTTGGCATTTATGCATCCATGTTCTTTATAGTGTTTTCCAACCTTATTGGTATGATGTTCAATGAAATCAAAGAAGCTAAAACTAGATCAAATATGTAAATTAAATCTTATTTCATCCAAACAAACTCAACATTACTATAATACTCATCGACTAAAACCACCAATTATGGTTCAATAAGACATACTTTTTTATTTTCTATGGTGTTCTCAATAAGATTAGGTTTCGTTTTAGCTACAAGTTCTTCAAGCTCATTAAGGAGTTTTGCATAGTCCACCCAATCTTGGTCATTATCATGCATGGAAAACTATTTATCCACCTTTTGATTGACATGGTCCTCAAATTTGAAAATATATTCAATCTCGTGAAAAATATTTAGTTGTAGCTTCCAATCATCCTTGTTCTCTTTGTCTTCTAGAACCACCACCTCTTCATCTATCTCTTTTTGATGTATGAGATTATCAAGCTAATCCACTTTATGCTCTAATACATCTGATGGTAGTTCAAAATCAGGCTAAAGTATGAATTAGTATTTGATGACTACATATCCTTAAGGAATAACTTGAAGTTCACCTTCATTCTTGATAGCACACTCAGCTTCATGCTTGAGGTGATCATTAACAACCTCATGACCAAGTGTATACTCCTAAGGAGAGGAACATGAATTATTTATTGCTCAAACTCTTGGTTTATGTAATGAAACTTCTATCATAGGTATTCTTCTTCATGATTATCATGCTTAAGAGCTATTTCATCATGGACAACAGATATAGGTTCCTTGTCAAACATCTAATTCCTTATGTTTTGATTAAATTATAAATGGATAGCTGTAATAGGTTCTTCAATATCATTATCCTCATTCAAGAAGTTAGAGTTACATTTATGTTCACCAAGGGGAGTCGCTATGGTGATATAATATTCATAGTTACTAATGACATTTTATTGATCGGATATGACTTGAGATCTTTCCTCTTGATTTTATTCCATCATAATGTGTTCTTTTTCAAGAAGGAATGAGGGGAAAGGTTGATGGATAGACTCATGAGTTGGAGGTGAAGAATGGGGTGTGATGGAATGATTATAAATTGAGGATGGAGTGTGAGGGATAGTAGAGAGCTTGGGATTGGATTTATTAAATATTAATTCACTAGTAAGCTCATGGGGAAGTGGTAAGTTGGATTGGTTATAAGGAAAAACACCTACTTCAACAAAATTTTCACCATGCCAATAGCCTCCATGAGGCTCTTTAACAACATCATGCTCATTCTTAAGCTCTATGTCTTCCCACATCCTTAGCATATCTATTGAGCATTGCAAACACTTTTTTCCCAAGTTCATCTTCTCTTTGATCTCCCATTGAGTTCCTTCTAACTCTTCAACCATAGCTAGCACCTAAATACAATATTGGGGAACACCTTTTAACATTTCCATCATATTTTTAGGAAGCACATCAAACTCATCATGCTATGTCCTCATATTATCTTTATTAAATAGCATCCATGGTATGAGTGCTAAAAAATATTTGATATTAGATGGGGTTAATGGAGAATAATTAATGTGATATTTAGACTTATGAAGGTCTTCTATCTTTAGTATTATGAGTTCATATTTTATCTTGTAGTATCTTTATTTAAAATCCTTGGAATCATCTGATCCCTCATATTAAAACTCATAAGAATCCTCTTGAGGTTGATAAGAATAAGGGTATGTTTTGTAAGGGTCATATTTGGATTGATAATAAGGCACTTCTTGATAGGTTTATTGATAGCCTTCTCCATCGGGATGTTCAACAACATGATGTCTATAAGGAGAGGGAAATGGAGGACCATAGGGATATCATGGCTCATAAGACTGGTATCCATTATGATAGGATTGTTGAGGAATATAATGAGTTTCATAGTAAGGATGATATGGAGGTTCATAATAGGGATATCCACCATATCTATTCATATCAACATCATAGGTTAAAGGAAACACAATAACTTATCAAAATTTTCAATATGAGATACCTCAACTACTTATAACTACAAGATTTCATTTACAATCACCATTGGTGCTATCTTTCTTGATTCCAAAAGACGATTGGAGGAAATACACACCAATAATATTGACACTCTCTTGGACCTTGGTCCCATCATGATGCAGGGGCATCATTTTGGTTTTAAAGATATTTTTCATTTTACTACTAGTGAATGCCATGTGAAGGGGCTTAAGGAGTTGTATATTAAAATTTATATTTTTGGGGTAGCCAACCACATAACCCTTGCTCATTTAATGAGAAACATAATGAAATAAATCAGAAAGGGGAAATTTGAGTAAGAGTTTTTGAACTCAAAAAGTGGTAGGTGGAGGAATTTATGAAGATTTTGAATGTTGCAGTAGATTTAGGTGGGATTTTAGGGGGAAAGTTTTAGATTTTTGGTAGTTTTAAGAGAAGAAGTGAGCATAGAAAAAGAAGAACATAACAAGGGTAGAAGGAAGGTCCAAAATAGAACATGACATACCAAAGGAGGAAGGTTAAAAACATCAGCAAGCATACAAAGACAAGAGAGACAAAGGATGTAGAAAGGAGAAGCTAAAGCAAAAAATAGAGGAAAGTAGTATACACATAGTAGATAAGAAAGGATGAAGTGGAATATTAGAGGGAGCTCTATTTTGTAAACATTTTTGCAATTATATGTAAGAGAGTGTAAATCACCAAATTTTGAATATAATATAGTACTATTATCTGAATAGATATTGTCTCTTTGTCTATGCTTGTGAGTGTTAATTATGTGTAAAATTTTGTTTTGAAATATGTAGCTTTATTTTCAAGTTTAAATCCCTTAGGTTGCTAAATTTTTTGGATAACCACCTATATCCATTACTATAAGTGCCTATAGCAACCAACAACCTTTGTTGCAAGTGCCCACAGTAACATATAACCATTATTTCAAGTTCCCATAGCAACCTATAGTCATTATTACAAGTTCCCATAGTAACCTATAGCCATTACTATAAGTGGCCATAGCAACCTATAGCAATTTTTTTAGGTGCCCATAACAACCTATAACCATTGTTGCATATACTCATAGTAATAACCTATTTTTGGTAGCAACATAGGTGTGTATTTGTAGTTATTTATTCTTCCTCTAAAGCCATTTATAATATCTACAACATGTGTGTGGACCTCTATGAAGGTTTTGTGAGGTTGTTTACAACAACACAACCCCACCTTTTCCACCTATTTACTCTATTTTGTGGGTTTTTCGATGTCTACAAGGGGGTGGGTGCCATTAATGTGGTATCAGAGCATAGATACTCTCTAGGATAAGGATAGTGAGTTGAGATTAGGGTTAGAAGAATCCCTGTGAATGAAACAATGGGTGTGTCCCTACAATAAAGGATAGTGTAGCTAGAGGACTACATTAAGAAGGAAAATGAAAACAAAGTGATTTAGAGCAGCAAGATTCCACCAAGGAGAAGGATGGTATAGGTTACAAATAAAGACATAGTAGGAAGCATAGATGAGGTGTTGGAAACTCTAAGGGGAATGTAGGGAAGAATGGATGCATTAGAAGGTGGAATGAGAAGAGGCAGAGTATGTGAAGATGATGAATGGGAAGTAGAGATGGTTGGACAAGAAGGTGAAGATATAGATGGAGATATAGATGTAAGTGAAAGAAGGCTTATAAGAGCTATTTCCAACATTGGAAAAGGAACAAGGGTAGAATTACCAATTTTTTTAGGAGGTTTAGAACTAGATGAACTAATTGACTAGATAATAGAGATGGAGGAATACTTCGAGTATGATGAATTAGAGGACCCAAAAAGAGTGAAGGTTGCCTAAAAAAAGTTAAAAGTTCATGCATCACTCTAGTAGGAAGAGGTGTAGGCTGAGAGAAGAAGAAATGGTAGAGATAGGACTACATGATGGGATCAAATGGTAAGTAAGATGTAGGATAAATTCCTACTTGGTGATTATCAACTTGAACTTCTCTAGAAATTACATAATTTAAAGCAAAGGGAGTTGAGTATGAAGTCCTAGACAGATGAGTTTTATAATATTTCTATCCAATTTAGTCATAATGAGTTAGACAATGAAAAAATAGCAATGTATGTTAATAGATTGAGTTTGAACATTCAAGATGAACTAATTATGATAAGGCTATGAAATGTGGATGAAGCATACGAGTATGCTTTAAAGGCTAAAGATAAATTGACAAGGAAGTAAGGAATAAATAGAGGTAGAGGTAGAATCAATAAAGGTAAAGTGCAGCAATAGAAAAACTACAACCATGGTAAGGAGGTTAGCCCATCAAAAAATCAAAATGAGAAAGATGAAATAAGGTCAAGACCATACCCCATGAGAGGTAGAGGTGGATATGGAATAATCCAAGGTATAGGCTTCCAAGGCACATGTTTTAATTATGGATAGTTAGGCCATAGATTTTATGAATGCCCATAATGCAGATTATAAGGATCAAAGAGAATAGGGGTAACAAGTGCACATGTAGCAAAAGTGGATAGTAAATATATAGGTTCTATTAGTCAACTAGATGAACCTAACAAAAGAGAAGCACTAATGATGAAGATGACATTATTGAAGCTAGCCAAGAGAGAGGATGAACCTATCCAAAGGAAAAATTTATTCAGAATAATATGTAAATCTAATGGGAAATGTTGCAAAGTCATAATAGATAGTGTTAGCACTGATAACTTAGTTTCAATTGAAATGGTGAATAATTTGGGGTTGAAAAGGATAACTCACCTTACCCCTTACAAGGTGTCATGGTTACAAAAAGGGCACTAAGTCTTGGTTGATCGGCAATGCCTTGTGAATTTTTGAATAGGCACATATGAAGATGAAGTGTGGTGTGATATGATGCCCATGGATGTATGCCATTTAATCCTTGGAAGGCCATGGAAATTTGATAACAAAGAAAAACATAATAAAGAGCAAACAGTTACAAATTGGATAAAAATGGAAGAAAACACACTTTCACACCAATAGAAACCAAGGAAGAAGAGGTGGAAGGTGGTCCAAGAATGTTGCTAGTGGCAGGGAAGTAATTTTTAAAATAAATTAAAAGGGAAGAATTATGTTTTTCAATAGTTACTAAGGAGATACAAGTATATGTAGCAAAGAACAATAGTTAAATGCCTTTTATAAGTAAAGGAGTTGCTTGAATAATTTAATGAAATTGTGTCCAAGGATTTACCAAAAGGACTGCCACCTATGAGGAGCATCAGCCATCACATTGATTGGATTCTATGGGAAAGTTTACCCAACAAGGAAGAATATAGGTTGACACCAGTAGAATCTGAAGAAGTGAAAAAACAAGTACAACAAGTATTAGAAAGAGAAATAATTAGAGAAATCCTTAGCCTATGTGTAGTACTAGCTGTATTATCACCAAAGAAGGATGGTGAATGGAGGATGTGCATGGACTCAAGATCCATCAACAAAATAACCATAATGTATCATTTTAATTTACCAAGAATGGATGATCACATGGGCTATTTGGTAAAGGCTATATATTTTATAAAACTTGATTTGAAGAGTGGATATCACTAAATTAGGATAAGAGAGGGTGATGAGTGGGAGACTGGTTTGAAGACCAAAAAGGGTCTATATGAGTGGTTAGTAATGCCCTTTGGGTTAAAAAATGCACCTAGTACATTTATGAGGTTAATGAATGAAGTGTTGAAACTATTTTTAGAGAAGTTTGTGATTGTTTATCTTGATGATATTCTGATCTTTAGCAGTAGCAAAGAAGATCATTTATTGCATATTAGGCAAATCTCACACATGCTCAAGGAAGAACGGTTGTTGGTGAATTTGAAAAAGTGTAGTGTTATGAAAGATAAATAGGTTTATTTGGGATATGTTATATCTCAACAAGGGCTACAAATGGATCCAAAAAAGATATGTACTATCCTTGAATGGCCAACACCAAGAAGTGTGCATGATTTTAGAATCTTCCATGGTTTAGAAAGTTTTTATCATAGATTTATTCAAAATTTTAGTGGTATATATGCACCTATAACTAAAACTATAAGGGGAGATAATAAAGAGTTTAACTGGACATGAGTAGTAGATAAGACTTTTGAGATTTTGAAGAAGAATGTCATAGAAGAACCAGTATTATCATTACCTAATTTTGAAAAGGTGTTTAAGTGGATTGTGATGCAAGTGGGATAGCCATAGGAAAATTTTAAAGCCAAGATGTTAGACGTATTACATACTTCAGTGAGAATATTAATGATCCCAATAAGAGGTATTATGTTTATGATCAATAATTATATGCCATTATGTAAGCTTTAAAGAAGTGGAATCACTATTTGCTTCCAAAAGAGTTTATTCTCTACACACATCATCATGGTTTGCAATTTATAAATAGTCAAACCAAGTTAAACCAAAGACATTTGAAGTGGGTTGAAGTGCTACAAGGATATGCTTTTTTTATCAAGCATAGAAGTGGGAGTTAAAATAAAGTTGCAGATGCATTGAGTAGAAGAGCATCATTATTGACTAAAATGAGAGATGTAGTAGTTGGATTTGATGCTATGAAAGAGTTGTATAAGGATGATTTCAAATTTAAGAATGCATGGATAACATGTATGGAGCTTACTAGTGTGGATATGACACCTTAGATGGATTATTTTGTACAATATGGACTGCTATTCAAAGGACAACAAATTTGCATACCACAAGGATCAATGAGGTAGAATTTAATAAGAGAAAAACATTGTGGTGGTTTAGCTGCACATTTTGGAGTTGATAAAACAATGGCACAACTTCGTGAAAGATATTTTTGGCCAAAGATGAGGGTAAAAATAAGAAAATTTATGCAAGGATGTCAAATTTGTCAATATTCCAAAGGAAGGAGTTAAAATATAGGCCTATATTAGCCATTACCCATATCGGAGAAGCCATGGTAAGATGTGAGTGTAGATTTTATGCTTGGACATCCAAGAACATAGTGAGATAAAGATTATATTTTTGTTTTTATTGATAAATTTTAAAAAATGGATCACTTTATAGCATGTAAAAAGATAGATGATGCAACACGTCTAGAAAATTTATTCTTTACAGAGGTTGTTAGATTACATGGTTTATCTAGAAGCATAGTTTTAGACTATGATACCATGTTTGTAGGACATTTTTGGAGGATAGTTTGGAAGAAATTAGGGACTGATTTAAATTTTAGTTCTTCATATCATCCTCAAATAGATGGATAGATTGAATTTGTTAACCATAGCTTGGGAAATTTACTAAAATGCTTAGTTGGTGATAAGCCTAAATAATGGGATTTGAAATTACCTCAAGCTGAGTTTGCATATAATGACTTGGTCAATACAACCACAGGTAAGACTCTATTTTAGATTGTTTACAAGCATAGTCCTAGGGGTATTTTAGAATTAAGGGAGATTTCAAATATTGAGGGATATAAGAGAAGTGCCAAAGGAGAGGAGTTTGACAAATATATACAAGATTCGCATCAACAAGTGAGAAAAAAAATTAGATGGAGGAGAAAGTAAAATAAAGAGAAAGCTGATTTGAAGAGGAGAGAAAATAATTTTGAAGTGGGAGATCTAGTATTTGCACATCTATGAAAAGAAAGATTTCCTAGCCATACATACAAAAAATTCATGTGGAAGAAGATTGGACCATGTAAGGTCATCAATAAGTTTTCATAAAATGCCTATGAGTTAGATCTTCTTGAAGGATTGGAAATCTCTCCAATTTTTAATTTTTATAATTTATATACTTATCATGAGGGAGAGACATCACAGTTATAAGAAGAAGAGAAGACATTACGAGAAAAATGGAAGGAGCAGCTACCTAAGAAAGGACAAGAGGAGATTAAATATATTTTGTGTTCAAGAATAATTAATAAGACAAGGGGAAAAGTGTAAAGTGAATATTTAATGAAGTGAAAGGGTAGACTAGTGGAGGATGCAACATGGTTAATCCCAACAGAGATAGAATCACTCTAGTTAGCACAAGAAGATCGAGTTGTTGACCTGTATCAACTGGACCTTCAACCTATAGTGATAGAGATATTTACAAAGTGAGAAAGGGATCACAAAAAAATTTAGCCCATTATTTTCATGTAGGGGCATCATTTTGGTTTTAAATATATTTTTTATTTTATTTCCAGTGAATGCCATGTGAAGGGTCTTAAGAAGTTGTATTTTAAAATTTGTATTTTTGAGGTAGCCAACCACCTAATCATCACTCATTTAATGAGTAACATAATGAAATAAATCAAAAAGGGGAAATTTGAGAAGGATTTTTTGAACTCAAAAAGTGGTACGTGGAGGAATTGAGGAAGGATTGAATGTTGCAATAAATTTAGGTAGGATTTTCAAGGGCAAGTTTTAGATTTTTGACAGTTTTAAGAGAAGAAATGAGTGCAAAAAAATAACAAAATAGAATAGGAGTATAAGGAATGTCGATAATAGAATACGATAGACCAAATAAGGAAGGTTAAAAACAACAAGCATACAAATACAAGAGATATAGAGGATGTAGAAAGGAGTAGCTAAATCAAAAGACATAGAGGAAAGTAGTATACACGTAGTATAAAAAGAAGGAGGAAGTGGAATAATAGAGGGAGCTATATTCGACAAACATTTTTTCAATTGTATGTAAGAGAGTGTAAATCATGATCTATTGAATATAATATAGTACTATTATCTGAATAGTTGTTGTCTCTTTGTCTGTGCTTATGAGTGTTAATTATGTGTAAATTTTTATTTTGAAAGTTGGATCTTGATTTTCAAATTTAAATCCCTTAGGTTATTGAAATTTCTATACAACCACCTCCAACCATTACTATAAGTGCCCATAGAAACCTACAACCTTTGCTACAATTGCTCACATCAACCTACAACCATTATTGCAAGTGCCCATAACAACCTACAACCATTACTGTAAGTTCCTATAGCAACCTATAGCTATTGTTGCAAGTTTTTGCAGTAACCTACAGCCATTATTTTTGGTGCTTGTAGTAACCTATAACCACTACTATAGGTACCTATGACAATAACCTATTTTTGGTAGCAACATAGGTGTGTCACTGTAATTATTTATTCTTCCTCTAAATCCATTTATAGGACTTGTAGCATGTGTTTGGACCTCTATGAACGTTATGTAAGGTTTTTTATAGTAACACAACCCCTCTTTTTCCACCTATTTGATCTATTTTTTTGGGTTTTTAGGTGCTTATAAGGGGTGGGTGACATCACATCAAGTGTGCAAGAACTATTTTCATCAAATATTGCACCCTAGAGGATGGCGTTTAAGCCTCCTCCAAATTTGGTCAACATGGTAATACTTCTATGTATATGGGTTTACTTGTAGCATAAGTAGACCTTTAGGTTTATGGGATAGCTTTCTAAATATGCCTTCAATTACTCATCACCTACTTAACTAATTGCTTGTGGGAAAATGGATTGAAGTTTGAATGAAATGAAACTACACTAAGGGGGTGATATAATATGAGGATTTCCACAAGACCATCATACATTTTTCACTAATAAAAAATACCTATAAACTAGATTCAAAGTCATAAGAGATTCTAACACATGTTATTTAATATATAGGTGATATACATGAGGCAACAAGAGGTAAGTGAACCAAAGGGAATATTTCATACTCTAAGAATAATTGTACACTAGAAAGGAGCCTAACACACTAGTTACACTCTATAAGACCTATTAGAAAATGAACTCTTGAAAAAACATGAGACAAGAAGGAGAAGGAAGGATAGAAAAATATCACTTAACATCACCATACATCACTTGCACACTTAGAGAAATGTTCATGATCTCAAAACTAGACTTGAATTTATTACTCAAAGGTAAATTAAAATTTTAAAAGTAGTATAACTTTGCCATACATGGTTTGGTATTAGTCTACAAGAGCCAAAATGGTTACTAATTATATAAATTGAGATATGAGACAAGAATCAAATTATCTTTATGATAAATGGAGTTTCATGTAAAATAAGATGAAGTGTGATATAGATCATGCAAGGTATCATAGGATAAATGTCCTTCATAGGTACGAAACTCCTAAAATGTGGCATATAACTCTTCATTTGCATATCTAAAAACTATCTTCATCATCTGGAATTCCTTGAACATACCATAGTTAATTGGGGATAGATAATATGATTATAATAAGAGGGATGGGTTATAAAAAATCCCCATCATGCATTGGTTGTGTCCCTAATCACTAATATTTTTATAGACATGAGTTATCATTGCATGTAATCATAATCACTCCACTCTTACCCTTCATACTTGGCATCAAAGAGGTCTCTAGTTTTACAATACAATCCATATATAGGACTGTATTACACTTTTTAAAAACCATTGTGGCCTTAGATTAATTAGTTATAAGGTCTCTTAGATTTTTTACCTTCTCACTTTTTGGCTATTCCTTGTTCAATATGCCAATTTGGATTAGCTAAGATGAAGGCACTTGTAGAGGAACTTGTGAGATTATTTGAATCATGAAATATACAATGCTGATTATATTAGGTCCCAACCTATCTCCAAAAATGACTTGCATCCTTTGGACTCTTCATTGAACCTACAAAACACTGAAAACTATCAATAAAATCCATCTAGTGTCCTATCTGTACAAGTAGGGTACCACTTAGGTTGATGAAAAGGATACTTGGAGAGTCCTTTGAAATATAAAATCACTTTCATTATCATTATATTCCTCCTATATTCCCCTCCTTCTTCATTTTCCCAATCGAGTCCTTAGCAAGGGTTTTAGAGGGTTTTGAGTACTTCTGAATCTTAAGGTTGGTACATAAATTTATAACATTCGAACATGAACACAATCCCACAAAAAAAAAATTTAAGGACCCTATATAACATTCCCCAACTCTTTAGTATACCATGTAATGTGTCTATACACATATGAACTCTCAAAGTTGCCCTCTTAAGCTTCTCTCTTTATTCTACATAGGCATGAGTTGGTTTGGGACAAAATATGATTTCTCCATGACTTAACCTACACACCAAAGGTTCTCTCCCACCTTATATCTCTATATGAAGCTATCCCACCTCATTTAAATGTTCCTCCAATATTATAAGTGATATTGGGAACCCTTTAACCATTAGGCCTAATCAAGACCTAGTAGGATTAACCTACATAAGACTACTAACCACCTCCTTTGACTATGTTGTTATCAATATAGGGTCTCTTATATATTGGTAGATGTTTAATACCACTATAAATGCCATAATTTACCAAAATTAATACCCTTATCACATCTTTTTATCATATGCTCACCCACTCTAAATTTTTCTTGGTTCTTTGACTACCTTCTATTTGAGACAAAATAGAGGGTATCTCTTCTATCTTCTCAAAAAAATGAAGATATTGGGAGATAAATCCAGTCATGAAGGTAATATGTACCCATTTTTATGTTTAGGTTACACTTATATCAGTTCCAAACCTTCTAAAACTCCAATATAGGCTCTATGAATAATAATTATGTGTGAACCATGATCATGACTATAGGTTGGATTTTGAAGGTTTGTCCTTGCTCTATTTCCTTTGTCTAAGGACATCATGAGATATTATATACAATTTTTTTAGATACTCTAATAATATTCATCATTTCAACCCTTGATTAACTCCTTAAAGTATACCTTTGCTCAACTATAAATGATTGTAGATTGCATGGTTACTCATTAAAAGTAAGCCTATAGGAGATTATTGATATGTTTGTCATTATCCATTAAATAAATTGATATCCTTGAAGTATCAAAGGTTCATTTAATATTTTAAATTTTTCATAATATGCCTTGAGTGAGACCCACACTCACTACCTAGTCCAACTCACATGATCATCCTACACCCAACTTGTAGGTGTTCATTCTTTTGATATAAGGAGGAAACTATAGGTGGAAGTCTACATTAGAATTGAATATCAAACCCCTTTGATTTTAATTAAAGTATTTATTATGTCATTTTCATTAAACGGAATTAATCACATGTATATTATACTTTTACTTTATCTCACAGTTTATAGGGCTATTTGATTTCAACCACAACAGATAACAATTGTGTTTTATAGTGGAAAGATGCATGGAATATGGGGATTTTAACATCATATTATCTTTACCAAATAGCCCTTTATCAAGCCAAAACACTTCTGTTTCACTTGTACCACATGAAGGGAATAATAGAGCAATTGGTATCTCAAGGTGCATCATTATGATAAAGGTCAAAATAAGGACCAGGTTTCTATTTAGGAGAATTAAGGTAGCTTGTCCCTAAACCTATTTTGTCCCATCATGAACCATGGCTCAACTCTATATACCTATATATGAATTCCAACATGATTCTCATGACATTTTTCAATTCTTCATTCTTTATAAGGATCTCCATAATGTTCATACACATCTACACCCACTTTCAAGTCTTTATCAATGTCATCTGTAGATAGACATTTTAGCACATAGGGCAGTGGAGGTAGGTTATCAAGGATGATTATGGATATGGCCTTCTAAATATTATTATACATTTTCAATGCCTCAAATGGATCCTTCCATCCTATGAAAACTTCAAACAAGATAAAAATTTCTCATTCCAAGGTGGCTAAATCTTATATGGATCCCATGTGTGCTCATCAATGGTAGAAGACTGTGTATATGGCCTTAACTAATTGCATACTCAATTAGAGACCATTTGAGATACTTGGATTAATTTTTCATGCACAAAAGTATAAAAAATACCTTAGAATAGCTCCTTACCTCTTCATGGATGTTATATAAGTTTTCACACATTTGACTATGAGTGAACACCTACGAGAAACATGATTGTGTTGAATAACTAGTTGTCATCCCTGGTTATATATGATTTGGAGAATTCAAATTTATTTTTCATGTTATAAATATGTTTTAACACCTTAAAAACTTATTTACACCATCATAAACATGTTAGACAAGCTTCATACATGTGAATCAACATGAATATGAGTGAACACTTGTAGTAAACTTGACTGTGTTGGAAGTTGAGTGTAACTCCATTGGTAATCTCCCTTGAGTTTTAGATTAAACTTAGAGGGGGATTAAACAAAATATGTAATACATGAGTTACAAGATATCACACTCATATGAAACCATCAAAATTAATTGAAACCTTTGTAGATGGTGAAAAATCGTGTGTCATTCCATATGAGACCGACTTACAACTTAATATGTTGACTTATAATATCAACTCCAATCATGAAATAAAATTTTAAATCCATTTTGGAAATATTTCCTTGTCCTCTAGAATAATTTTCATTATGTGGATTATAAGGACCTGCCCCTACAATAATGAAACCTTTAGGGTGTGGGAAACAACATGCACAAATAGTCAGTCAACTTCTGAAATATGGATCATAAATCACAAGTGAACTATATTGGAACTCTTTATATTAAATGGAAGTGTACCAAGTGTAAAAAGAAACCCATAAGATCATTTGACCTAAAACCTTTCCTACTAGTCATACCAAGAAGAAACTTGTTGACCAATTTTACATGTTTAAAAGGGTGATGAAAGAGGGGAATGGTTTTTGACCAATTTCAATACTTAATAGGTATATAAAATTTTATTATGAGTCCATATCAGTTTACTATCCACTAGAAAATATTTTCACACATGTCACATCCCTTTAGAGTTTGTACAACTTCTAAAAATGGGTAAATTGCCACTTTTCTTCTTATTTTAATATAATACCTAAAATTTTCAGTCAATAACTAAAATTATTGACATATATATGACAAAAATATGTATATAAATACTTGATAACACTTGTCCTACTTTTAAAACCATACCACTTTCATAAATGGCCCAAATCTACATTTTAAGTAACAAAGAATGACTTAGGAAAGAAATTGACTATGAACAAGGTGATGAGACATTAAATTATAATAATGACACAACATTTATGACGTTAATATATCCCTATAAAAATAATTTACTATGGTAGGATGACCTATTTTTACTTGTGGTAAAAATAGTCAAGAAGACCTAAGTGAGATTACTTTTCTGTAGATAGTTTCACTTGGTCTCAAACTAAATTAGATAGGGTAGGGAGTATAATGGAATTTGGTGATGATCATGATCCCCATATATATTATATAATTATATGAATAGCCATAGATATTTTTAATAAACACATATAATAATGACTACTAAATATAAAATAAATTGCATAAATTAATACATTATTGATTAACTAAACCCAACTAATCAAATATATATAAATCAATATCTACTGCATAGATATAAAAATAATAAACACTCACCACACTTACATTAAGAATCATGGAAGATATCTCATAAAAATCAAATAAAATATTTAGCATTCGTTCCAAGTTTAATAGTTATCTTGATTTTTCCTGTAAAATTAAGAAATGTATACAAAATTATAAATATATTTTATAGATAAGTGATGTTAGACTATCTAATATCCAAGAGATTAGAGTCCCTTACATAGCCATCATGGCCAAGTTTTTTACAACTACAATCATGTATAGAATAAGACAGGAGAAAAATTTAGGACATAATATCAAAACACAATATTCCCATTCATTGGGACCAACTAAATACATGATGATTTACATTTATTTAGGAGTGGTATTGTGTCCACCACCCAATAATGTTTTTATTTATTGAGTTTTTAAGGATTGAGTAATAAATTTTACTTATTGATCTATCTTGGTAAGGTTGATAGGGGACTCACATAATAGTACATCTCCACATGTGATCAACTTTGTGTTATTTTTGTAAGGGGCCTTCAGGTTATTCTTGATTTCACCCACCTTGTTGATGATTTCAGTAGCCCAAGTGGCCAAATAAATAATTTCCTTTGCTCATTATCTATTGACCTTTGTGACATTTTTCTTTAAAGTCATCTTAAACATCTTGATATGAACCTTAAATTCTTCTTTATTAATAGAAGTGTCATCTTTTTTAAACATTATAGTTATGTTGACCTTATAAAATTAGTCCAATATCTTCTCCGAGTTTTGTTCCAATGGAGTTTCACTGTATTTTACATCTCTTAGCTATTCCTCTAAATAGGTCCTTGCATTCAAAAAAAAATTGATATAGGCTAAGATCTATCAATGTCGTGATAATGAACTAAGTAAACATTCCCTTGTTGATCAAAATTTTATTCATCTTATTTACCATTTTAAAAAAATTCTCACAATATTATTGTGCCTTTGGATAAATCAAACCTCTCTTAGCTAATGTTTTAATTACTTCCTTCAATTCATGAAACGATTATAAAATCAACTCCTCCACTTTATTTTCTAGGTCAACAAGGAAGGTGGTTCTCACTTGAGACTCTAGAGTTTTAACTTCATCCCTCAAGTCCTCTAATTTATTATTTGTCATAGCATGGGCATCTATAATGACCTAAATGGGATCCTTAAAAATATACTCCTCACTATTATTTATTTTCTTTCGAGTCAAATAAAAATTTTCCTCCTCTATTTTCCATATAATTGGATTACCCTCTTGTGTGAACATGGAGGTAATGCATGTCTTTAGCTTTCTATTTACCCTATCAAATTTAATTCGGTTGTTTGTGTCACCCTGATAAATAATTTTAGGCCTCTAAATTTTCGTAGGTTATTTTTCATCTATCCATTCTCCTCCACTTATTGATCTAAGGGTCAATAAATTATTAGTAGAATAAGTTATAACTTGTAATTTGTATCAGGTAGTCAAAGGTAGTTGGACTAGTTTATGCCTCTATACAAGGAAGAATGGGACCAAATGTAGAAGATGTAGCTACAAAAATAAAAAGATGAGTGGGCACAAGAGTAATTTTTATAATAATTAAAGTGATATTTTTCATTGACATGTTTTCACAAGTAGTAGTACTTAGGTCTTAGGGACTCTAACTACTGTGAAAAATTACACAATGTCGAGTATAAACTTGTGTTAATCCAAATGTTGCTTTATTACCATGAGGGGAAACAAAAAAATATGAAGTATTAAACAAGAAGGAAATATAAGTTGCAAGGGAACTAGGGGATGTGGGATAACCCAAATTAGGTTACTTGGTCAAAGCATAATTGGTAAGTCAAATTCCCTATGAAGTTGGCATAATGAAAATAGGGGTTTCTAGCTTGTAGGATAAATAATATTTCATTGTAGTAGAGATATATTCGTATTTAGTATCACTCTCAACATAGATAATAAAAGGACTATTTCAAATAATTTAGATTTATACCTATTAAAGTGAAGTGGATAAAATTTTCTCCAAAAATAATTTTCTTATATTTCAAATAAATTTGACTATTTCAAACCATTTGGGCATAGATTATTTCAAATTAGAATAATTTTGAGTTATACCCACTAATGTGGAGTGGAGAAAATTATCTCCAAATATAAATTTTCTTTATTACAAATAAATTGGACTGTTTCAAACCATTTCTGCATAGATCATTTCAAATAAATTGGGCTATTTCAAAAAATATAGACTTATACCCACTAAAGTGGAGTGGAGAGACTTTTATCCAAATATATATTTTTTATATTCCAAATAAATTGGACTATTTCAAATCATTTGGGCATATATCATTTTGAATAAATTGGGCTATTTTGAATAATTTAGATTTATACCTACTAAAGAGGAGTGAAGAAGATTTTCTTCCAAAATAAATTTTGTATATTCCAAATAAATTGGACTGTTTCAAACCATTTGAACATAGATCATTTTGATTAAATTGGGCTATTTTGAATAATTTAGAGTTATACCCACTAAAGTGAAGTTGGGACTATTTTCTCCATAAATGTGTTTTGTATATTCCAAATAAATTGGATTATTTCAAACCATTTGGGAATAGATCATTTTGAATAGATTGGACAATTTCAAACTTCTGAAACCCTTCTAGGCCTTTAGATCGATAATTGATCCTTTGAAGTATATTTCATTACTGGGACACATGGCCCCATTTGACTAGCCAAATTATGGATGAAAACATAATAAGTAATTAGTTCATCTACTTAATAAAATATCTTGAGAATTATTTATTATCAATTGGGAAGATCTTCATGAGTAGGTGTTGATATACTAGTGGGAAATTTAAATATAAATTGGTGGATTATCTACTTACAAGGGGATTATCTTTGAAACTTGTACTTGATTCAATATTTTCATGGAATATCTAACTATACATCAAATTGTTGTTAATGAAAACAAAGTAATTCTAAATTGGAATCGATTAATTTGAAATAAATTAAAATACATTTGAAATAATTTATAATTTATTTGTATGAAATTTATGCCAATGTTTATTAATATAATTATATTTATAATCAATAAATACACTATAAATAATCATAATATGGAAAAGTTACATCTTTATAAAACAGTGATTCACTATTGTTGGCATAGATTTTTTGCTTTCTCACAAGAATGTGATGATACAAGTCATTTTGATTATCCAATCCTTTTAATATTTGTAACATCCATTTCTAGTATATCTACTTAATGTAATATAACTGATTTTCAATTTTTGATTTGTAACACAATTTTGAGAATTATAATCAATGAACAATGTGTTGGCAATGGAAAAATCATCTCCAAAGGTCCCTTTAAAATAACTTCATCCAATTTATTTATGTTTGTATTGAAGGTATTAGAATATATTTTCCACTAAACATGAAATTTTAACTTGGGTAACACATGGCTTGAATGATTAGCCTCAAATGATTTTTATCTATCATTGACCAAATGCTAATATGAGAAAAGTACTGCAATGCCACCTTCAAAATTTCTTTGCAATGATATCGAATGTATTATGACATATTTTATATTTTATAATATTATTTTTTTAGTATCATTCATTTTCTTATGCTTTATTTTGTGCACAATAAATAATAAGGCATCTAACCCTAAAATCAAGAGTTTTTTAGAAATTGGTTTTTGTTCCTCCTTTGAAATGTCTACAATTTTTAAAAAAATAAATGAATCATTTTTTAACAATATTGTATTATAGGAAATATAACATCGAAATTTTATAATAAAATATTTTACGTATTACTAGATTGGTCATTGATGCACTTTTGATTTGCTTTTCATATTGTAACATATAAACATAATGCATTTCATTTGATGCATTTTTTATCTGCATTTCCTTAAATCTTATAAATATTCATATAAACATATATAAAAATAAATACATGCTCAGGTACATGTAACTATACTCATTATGCACAAATGTACCATTTCTATTTCTAGCATTGTAACATACATGTGCATGTAGATGTTTATATTAAATCCTTATAACTTGAACATAACTTGATCATAACTCGTTTCTCATAGATGTTGGTATGAGTTTAACATTGATCAACCAACATCTATATTCTTACTATAATGAAAGTATCAATTGTTCATATGTATATCAATACATGTTTATATGTTTATACAACCCATCACAACAAATAAAATAGGATTTAATCTTCTAAGCTAAAGTTAATTATAACTAATTTCAAATGAATATACACCTATAGTTGAACCCCCTTCATAAACTTCCAACAAGACACATCAACTTAAAAACTATTTAAATCCATAACAATATAATTGTTTCTAGCATAATATACTTTATTGTTTTTATATTGATAAAGATCACATGGATACTCTACATCAAAATTTATTATATTGAATACATGGTATAAAACATTTTGGGTTATTTTAAATTGGGTAAGTTAAATGTGTGAAGAACATTTTAATGGGTAAATACAACCACATTCAAGTCTACAAAATAATAAAATCAACCCACACTTCTAAATCCTAAGTTGATGCAAGTTTATATTTCATTGTCTTCTACAATATCCTATCCATGAATAAAAATCTAATTATAATGTGTTTAAATAAATAAATAAATATAATTAATATATTGAAGTGTATTAAATTGTATAATTACACATTTTTTGAAAGGGGTTTTCACTTCTTTTTACCTTTTCATAGTTTGTATGGGTGCACTCTTTCGTTGAACCTTTGGTTCTTTATTTCCTACAAGGTATTATATAATTTAGTAACTAAAAATTATCATCATCAATTGATTTGGTATTTATATTTTAAAATGTGTCTTATTTTAGAGTTTTACCTTTTTTTTTTTGGGGAGGCAATACCCTCTGAGCTATGTCATGGGTTATTGTGTTGGACACACAAAGTTATAGATATGTGTTGTGAACTATTTTAATTGAGGCATAAATAGATGAAGAAATATTTTTTCAATATTATAACTAGTTGATAAATAAAAAAATATATAATTTAAAAACTATGCATGATCTTTTCTTACCTTATTCAACTTGAAATGTGTCATGTTCATTGATATGATTTTATGTTGATATTGTTTCTTTACTTGCATGCAATGCCATTAGTGATACAAACTAAAATATTGCTAAGCTATTAGATTTTAAAAATAAATCATAAACACAAAAATATTATTAAGATGGTATATTTAGAAAATGAAGCATGATTAAAAAATAAATTAAAAATGTTATGAACCTATTACTGATTGAAGCGATTGTTCTTGTATTGGTTGCTTTGAATTTGTCAAACATTTTTGCAATTGAATAGTAAAAATTGTTTGTTCTCCAGTTTCTGTAATGAAAGATAAATTTCTTTGTAATTGTATAAAATCACATACCAATCTATGTTTTGTATCTACCCTAGCATTTCACATGTATTTGAATTATTTAAAATAGAATTAAGTGTCTCCAAAAACAAGTTATCGAGTTAATTTTTTAATGGCATTCCTATTTTATGTAAACCAATCATTCGAATTGTTTGTATTCATTTTATGATGTCAAAACCTTCCTCTAATTTACTTTGTTATGAATGTAAGATGAAATATTGAAACTTGAAATTAGTGGGATCCTAAGAAAAATAAATACATGTAATATGATTCCAATTAAATCCCTCACTATGTGGACTCAATAATATGACACCTATTTTTTTCATGCAATGGAAATCACCAAAATAGATTCTTGAGAGAGGTCTGAATACCAAAAAAAGTGTTTTAGTTTTTGGATGATGAATACATTGAAAGCCCAAAAAAAAAAAAATCAATCAATGTCTAAATAAATAGGTGAAGATGTTCTTCCTTAAAAACTTCAATGAGATTGAAAAGATAAATATTTATCAAATTTATGTTCACTCCAAAAATTAAAATTTCACTAAAATATTCTAAAATGGATGGCCAAAGACATGGGAGCCCATAATAGTAGTGGAATATTTATTTATTTATCTCAGGAAGTTGACCTCCACCACCATGTACATATTTTTCAATATGCTTATTGGATCTAGAGATAATGCTTTCGATCCTTTTTTTTAAAAATACTTTCATTCAAACCCACAAATCATCAAACCTTTTCAAAAAAATTGTATAATGTTCCATTACCTCTTCTATGTGATTGTTTTGTCTGGTTGTAGTTTCAAATCATCATTTTTGAAATAATCTACAAATTTTTATAATATATTACTTTTTATCTTCACATTTTTTCACCAAATATCCATGTTGTTTTACCTAGGTGTTTTCAAAAATGAAATAGACCCTTTTCCTAATAAATCTACTAGTTCTATTTCTTGTTTATCAAAAATCCCTTAAATATTTTTAGGTATTATTATACCAATCAGATTTAAATATTATTTATCTAAACCAGGTAATGTACTACTTTTAAACAAATCAAAATCCTTGTCAAAATATTCTCAAATAGGTTGATATATAAAATGAAGGTATTTTCTCTCCTATATTTGTTTTCTAAATAGTTCATTTGTGTGAACAAGTGTCTATATTGTTCATATATTTATTCCATCTATTTTTCCTTATTTCAAGATTCTTCCAACCTCTCAATTGTATAAGGTCACGTGTAGATCAGAAATTTTATATAAATAAAGCCTTATAAATTATTTCATTGGATTCATTATACTGGTCACATATTTTGTGCACAATATATAATGAAGTATGATTTCTCAAAAATCTTGCCTTTCTAATAGAACATTTATTTCTCAATGATAATGAATTGCATTCCTCCTCTGAAAGAATTTTATATTGTGTTGTAATTTTGTGTTGTCCATCTACAGTTTTTAACCTTACATTTTTTTCTCCATCATATATTCTAGGACTTCTTTTGATTCGATAAAACATTGAGGGTCACTTGTATCAAAATTAATTAACAAATCATCCTTCATTGGAACCTCATTATGTTTTAAAAATAAATGAATTATAGTATTCACCCCTCTTTTATTAAAATTTATTATTTTGATATTAGTGTCCCCAAATTCACAAATATCTATAGGAATTTTCAAGGAATAATTGTTAGAGGAAATATACCATGTAGAGAATTCACTATGTATCTGATCAAAAATTTGTGTCAACAAAAGTGTATCAACCTTTTATTCGATCGTATTTTTCTCTACTAGTGTGAGTAATTATAGATCCTATTTCAAATATACATACAAATGTGTTTCCCTTTCTTATATTATTTTATTAAATATTTTTTCTATCATAACTATGGGGTATCTTAAATACAATTTTACATAGTGATAAGTATAAGATATTGTTACCCCTTATTTATTTTTTTATTTCAACATATTTTCTATTCTAATGACCAGATTATCTCTATCTATCAACCCAGACATTTAAAGGGTTTTATATCTATTTAAATAAAATCCAAAGGTTTTACAAGATGGAGAAAAAATATTTTTTGTCAATTCCATTTTACCTAGTGTAAATTTATTGAAATTAGTTGTAGATTGATAGACAATTCCCTTTTCTCTACTATATACTTCCAGTTGGAATTGGAGGGCATCCTCAAGTTCACCCTTATCATAGGCAAGGAATATTCCAATATAAGATTATTCTTTTCTCGATATAATACTAAATAAGTATATATCTACATGCATGTTTGGTAGAATAAATAACTCAAATTACTAATCAGCAAGGGGAATTTTTTTGCCACCATAAAAAGGAATATGGTGATAATTTTAGTTATGGTATTTTAAACATTCATATATCTAGATTATCTTGGAGTGAGGCCTTGTTTTAACTTTTAAGTGTGGGAATTCCTTTCCTACCAAAAGACATTCCTATAAAATAATCAAAATGATTTAAATATCGATCTTGTGTAAAATGTAAGTTGCATATTACATTGATTCATGATTTGTTTTATAATTAAATAGTGATTAATAGTATATCAATAAATGTGAATTTTAAACTACAATAAAAAATACATATTAGATCTTTGTAATAAATACACTAACTCACACTTAATCTAATATTGTATGGCCAAACTAAAAATAAATTATATGTGTACCAACCAATATAATCTAATGGGAAAATGAATACATAAACATTTGTTTCAAATGAGAAAGATGAGGGCGGATTATGTTTCTAATATGTGTTAAAATTCCCATCAAGAGTTGTACCTTCAAGTTATCTCATAAGAGATACCTTTCAATCATGCACAAGAGTGAATTTTTCCTACTAGGAATCTCATAGGAGATACATTCAAATAACCATGATTATATTACAAGTGTATTTCAAAGCCATTAAATGAATACCCTAGTAGACACGTTGAAGGGTGGTGTCATATATTCAAAGGGATGTTGAATGTATCTCCTAGTATAACCTTAAACATGCACTTAAGTAAAAATTTATTTGACCTTGATAGCACTACTAGGTGATATATTTATAACTTGAAGGACCTTATAATACTCGGGAGAAAGCACATTGATGATGACAAGATGAACATAAGAGCACACATTTTTGGTCCTCCTTCACACATGCACTTTCCATCTCAATTCAGTTTAACAATTATTCCTATTATGTTGATAGTTTTACATCTAGATAGTTACCTTATTCTATGATTGAAATTTTCCTTTAATTTTGAGTTCCTTGTAATATATTTAATGCATCTCTTAGGAGATACCTTTAAGTTACACATGAAGGTATTACAAGGCCCTTGAAGTAATATCATATTGGATACCTTGAGGTTAAACTTGCCCAGTGTTATTGAGGTTTGTAATATATTCAAGGTATCTCCTAGGAGATACCTTAAAGTTGCCCATGAAGGAATATCCTAGTGGATACCTCTAGGTTGAAATTTTCTAGTGTTATTAAAGTGTATAAGGGATTCAATGAGTAAATAGGTGTTTTAATCAAAGAAGGTAGTTATCAACGCATTGATTGTTGTGAATAAGGTTTCCTTAATGGTTATTATAAAAGGTCAGTGTTATTAAAGGCCCAATTAGAAGGTATTTACCATGTAAGTGGATTATTTGCAAAATTAAAGTCATCAAGGTGTTTAAGCTATGTTAATTCACATGGCATCATACCTCTAAGTTGGTTTTCATTGATATGAAGGAGATTAAGATGGGTGTAATTAGAGAGATGGTTAAGAATGGGTCATATAAACTGGTTGTTAGAAAGATCTAATTACAAAAAAAGGAAGTCCATTTACAAAGATCTTTTTGGATTTACCTTAAAATACTATTATTAGAGACATCCAAGTAAGAAATGCTACCATAGTTCCTGAAGCCACTGGGTAAACCTCAATCTAGAGTCATTTTAGGGAGCTTAATACTCAACACTTTCCCATTATCATTATGTTGAGACTAAATTCCAACAAAGTTATATATGAATCAAACCTATGATGTTGTTCCCAAATTGCCACATGAAGAGGGATTGATTTGGGTCTTTCAATTCTATTTTAGTCTCACTGAGGCATCAGATGTACAACTATTACACAAACTCTAGGATGGGGTGGTATAACAACAAGTAATTAACCATACAATAAATACCTCAAATAACATTGTTATACCCAACAATCCCCTATGTTTAGTTTTCTTCTCCATTTTGTGGAAGTTTTTTACCGAATTTCTCCTTAATCTTCTTCTTAGGTAAGTACAGACAATGATATTTTACATTTCAAACTAACTTATTAAATTCCTTTCTAGAGTATTATAATATACAAGTTTTGGGAATGGTTTTATTAAGAACTATTTTATTTAAGATTTTGTTTGAACATTATGTTTAGAATTTTGTTCATCAGGGAAAGTGTTTTAGACTTGTTTATTACACATTTTTCTTGGAACCTCTTTTTCATAAACATTTTGATTCAAGGTTTTTTATTGGAACTTCTTCTCAAAAACTTTATGCTTTGAGGTTTCTATTTGAGACTTGTTCGTTGGACATTTTTTTAACATTATTTCAAAGGATATAGTTTTTTTGAGATTTTGGTATCAAAAATTTTGATTCAGAGGACCTATTTGGGAACCTCTTTTTCATAAACATTTTGATTCAGGGTTTTTCATTGGAACTTATTCTCAAAAACTTTGTGCTTCGAGGTTTCTATTTGAGACTTGTTTGTTGGACATTCTTTTAACATTATTTTGAAGGATATAGTTTTTTTGGGATTTTGGTATCAAAAATTTTGATTCAGAGGACCTATTTGGATATTTTATTTGAACATTATTTTGAAGGCTTTGGTATTTATAAATTTTTTTGGGGGGTTTTCTTTGATTCTTTAATACATGATAATTGTTGGCTCAGATCCAAAACAAAACCTAACTCTTGATTATTGATATCTCGTGAAACGTAGCTAGTAAATCCTGCTAGACTTAGCTAGCAAATCCCACTAGACTTAACCAAACAACATAAAGATGTGGCTCCCCACCAACTAAACTAAGAAGGTTTGAATTTTTTAGTTAAATAAATAATATGAATATTGTGAATTAAAATCATATGAATTATAATTGAATGCAAAATATTATATCAATGGCTTATGGCTATTGACGTGTTCATTGATCACAAGTACATTATGAGCTCTATTAATACTCTACAAATAAATACCTAGCCACCTGTGTACCAAATAAAAATAAGTAACCAATAAAAAGGATTTTCCATAGTTTAGGTAGCTAAACAAACATAATACAATTGATAAATTATTTATCTCATGGCTTCTTCCTGGGGAACTATGGTTTTAAAAGGAAATTCTCCCACCCCCATCAATAAATTTAGAATGGAGGTACATTTTGGGATGGCATTAAGGAACATAATTTTCCTTTATGTGGAAAGAACTAGTTCATTATATTTTTAAGGCCCTTATAATACATTTAATGTATTCATTTCTCACAAATGAATTAGAACACAATTTTTATTCTACAAATGAAAGCCCTAGCTACTTGTGAATCTATAGCAAGTGAACAAGAGACCCGAGGAAAAGATTTTTTCATGATAAACATGAAATATATTGTAAGCACACCAAACAATTACAATGGTGGCATCATCTAAGAGTTTTAAAGGAACACTTCCACCATTTCCATTCTCCATCAAGGATGTAACGTAGTTTATAGATATGGTGTTTGACAAAACTATATTTGACAATAGGTATGGTAACTACTAAGAATTATGGGATATAATAGATCCTATCGATGAATTTTCACATGAAGAAAATATATCCTCCATAAAGTTCCAATTTTTTATAGGCTTGATTGATATTAGGAGACAATAATTAAACTTTGTAGTGGTTAAGCCTAAGGTTATTACCTATAATGACATGATACAAGATTTGTTGTTTGCTGGAAAAATTATAGAAAATGAATTTTTGCACCACATAGATCACTAGATAGTCATGGCCTACATCACTAGGGATGAATTTCAAAGGTATATGTCTTAACCAATTCCAAATACATTTTTTGATAAACATAGGTTGGTTTCATGGAACAAGTAGGATACAATTGACAAAGTGTTGAGATCATGGATTCTTCTCAAGGAAACTATCATTTTGAAAGGAATGTCTCTCACCCCAAACAACAAATTATGAATGGGTGTACATATTAAGATGGCCTTATTAAACAAAATGTATGGAATGCTTATCATACATTTTGTCAATTTTGATTGGGTACCATTACTACATGTGATAATGACCAACAATGTGACTTTTGCCTTGCGATAAATCATCAAATTCAAGCTGAGGGAAAAAGTAGCAAGAGTAAGTGATCCAATCTAGTATGCCATTTTTACATTATGTCATACTTATTCGATGCAATAATCGATATAGTCTATAGAGACCTAAATAATATTTGGATCTTGACCACAGAATGTATTAAGAATCTCATTTGTGATCACTACCAATTTATGAAAATATATACATATATAAAGCATATGTTTCAAGTTATCAAAGATGTGTATCCTCAATTATGGTAGGTAATTCATGGGACTCCACTACCCATTATTGGAAAAAGCATAACATATGCACTAGTTTCTAGGGGTGACTACTAGTTATATCCTAATTATATGGTAATCATGGTTGGTGGTCATGAATTCCACCCCTTGCAGCTCCCAAAGTATGTACTAGACAAGCTATCAAAGCAATAAATTACGTATCAAATATAGTGGAATTCCAAGGAAGACTTCATAAAATAGAAGAAGGGGACATTCTATGGATGACACATGATCATTGGTAGAACATGTTATAGATAGAGGAAGTATTTTGGAGATGTAGGTAACAAGAGAAAGCATTATCAATTGGCTACCTTGATATACATGGATTTGGATCCCCATGGTCATATACAAAACCATTTTTAAGGATTTGTTATCTAATACCAACATGTTACATACAACTATGATTTTCTTTATTAGAATGCAAAGGATGATGCCAAGGTCCTAAAAATGACAAAACTTGTAGGGATGAAATAGGATCATCTAAGGATAATTTAGCAAGAGCCTTTAATTTTAGTGAAATAAATGCAAACTAGGCTACCAAATCCTAAAGGATGGATAGCTTAATTTTTTTGGAATATCTAGCCCCCACATCAAACATAATTACAAATAGAGCCTTCCAAATAACTTCCCTTCCTATTAAAATTTGTTAAGAAAGAGTCTAGGTTGAGAGAGCCTTATCCCAAGGAATCTCTAGGTGATCTAATTGATCTAGATTCCTTTCATGTTGAATAATAAGATCACCTATCTAGCTTGCCCTTGTAAACACCTACAATTGTACCCCAATTATAGGAATCTATAGTTCTAGGGGTAGATATAGAGGAATATACTACCTCAATTCAACAAGATTCATCCTTAGAGATGAATACTACTATTTGTTATAAGATAAAACCAAGGGCTCCCGTCATATATAATCTAATAGTGGATCAACCACATAGTACACCTTCAGTTCCCTAAAAATAGGTGGAGACAGAGAAAGAAATAAATGATGAAGAAGAAGAGATATAAATATCTAAGTAATTAATCCTTATAATTGATAAATGGAAATAACCAAGCACATATGACATAATAGCTAAGAATTCTCATCCTTCAAAACCTACTTCCCTAGTTTTTTCATATGTTCTTATTTTTGGCTCAGTCCTAGTTAGTGCTATTTTGAGAACTCCCAAGGTGGCATATGTCACTCTCCCCCTTGATGTTTCATTTTCTTCTTCTTCCATATTTAAAATCTTTCTCCTCACTCCCAAGATAGATAAGAATTATTATACCACTATTATTTTATGTTCACTGACAATGCCATCTACATCCATTATCCTTACTACTACTAATGTTTCCTCTAGGTCTACCATAGCCCAAACCATGAAGAAGAGAAGGGCCACTAATAAAATTGAAATAGAACTGGCCACATCCCAAATTCATATTTCTTCCACATATATTAGTCTACTAATTCCTTCCACAAGTTCCTCCCAATAGACTACTGTTACTTCTTCAAGAAAGGGCAAAATGGGTAAGCAAGTCATTGCAGTCCATCCACTCCCCAAATATGAAGGTGTCGATTGGTAAAAAAATCTTCTAGACCTCCCTTATCAACACAATCCTTAAAGGATCAAAAGAGCAACAATCAACAAAAATTCTTGAGGTGGAGGTTGTAGCTAAATATGGACAACAAATAGGCCCTACCCAGCTAGTGATTCCTCCATGGGAAATTGATCTAAGAGTGAAAGCTTCCCAAATGTCTAATTTCAAAATTATAGATCTCATATAAATAACAAACCTATTTTTTAATCCCTTTGGGAGAATTCAAAGGGTTATAAAGAGAAAATTGGAGGTCGAAGTTGGAAGGGAAATTATTATTAAAGAGAGACAAGAGGTTTAAGCCTTATCTAATAGGTAAAATAAATAGCTGGGGTAGTCCCCCTATATTGAATATTTTAGGTCCTTGGTAGAATCTCAAAAATATGTTATGGTAGCATTGTATGAGGGGGAAGAGATGGAAAGACAAGAGCTAAAACAAGAACTATAATAAATCAAGGAATAAAAATAAACCATTCATATTCCATCAAGAATTGAAGCTAAACTATAAGAAGCCACTTCAAAATGTTATAACACTCTAGAGGAACTTGAAGAAATGAAGGATGAATTATCCCCTTATATAGATCAAACACACCAATTTTTTAATTCTTTAAAAGGAGATGAAAATAAATTTAAGTTATTGGTCTTATACATAGCTAATAAGGCATGTAACTATTTAGAAATGATGACAACATTAGAGGAATCTCATGCCCTCAATTTTTTGGTTATTATAACACATGAAGATATAGAATGGGTGAGAGTAGTTGGGGCATGGATGTCCAAAAATCAAAATCATGAGGTGCCCATTTTTCAAATTTTAGACAATTTAAAATTATACAAGGCACCGGATGCTATAGGTAAGCTAATAAGCAAAATTAATTTGGATCATCTCATTTGAAAAGCATCTGATAACTTTAAGCAATGTTTATAGGGTTTAACACTAGAAGATATTGAAGTATAATTGAGTTTTACAAGAAGGAAGGTAACTAAATTTGATATTTTCAAGATCAAATTAAAAAAAACTATTGAGTTCAATATATTCCCATTTTTTGAAAATCGTGACCCTTGAGACACTTTGAACTTGAACACTATAAACATGGCATGTTTTAAATATTATTAGAATTTGAGGATTATCCACTTTTAAAAATTTGGCCTACTAATTTATGGTTTTGATTTAATGTTACCTAATGTTGCTAAAAGTTGCTCTTCATGTGATAAGTTGTAGGTTTCACAGAGATTTTATGAATAGATCATGTTTAGATTCCCATTTTTTATCATTATTTAGGGTTTTACTAGCCTTTTATCTAAATAATTTAGCTATTGGATTCATGCAATGAAACCCTCCTTTCAGCAAACCCACCCTATCTTGAACCCCTCATTTAGTTTCAAACATTAGTAGGAATACCTTTGGTAGAAATGTTTGTAATTTATTTTGGACTTAATCCCCAATTTTCATGTTAAGGCTTGGTTGTGTTTCTTAACATGACCAAACCTTAGCCTAAAAATTATGCCTCTTCCCCTTTATTTTCCCCCTTTTCTTATTCTTTATATTTCCAACATAGTTTAACTTTCATATTGGTAGGGTCATTTTAATTTTTCTTACATGGCCCCCTTTATTACCCTTTTAGCCTAAAGTCTTAATTTTAAGACCCCATTCATGTTTGTCAATATGAAAGAGAATTTACCCTTAACAATTTAGCTTAAGTTTTTATTTCTAACTGAGTCCTAACTTAAATACCTTGATTGTTTACAAATATAATGGTCTATGCTTCATCATGAGTAAATAATTTGATGAAGTGAAGAAAGATTGACAAACCCTAAGCATTTAGTCTTTTGGACCAATAACATGTGAGCATCTAGATCATGATCAACTACTCATACCTCAACAAGGCCAAGGATCCAACAAAGTGAATGTAGCAATAAAAATTCAAAAGCTTAGGAAGCCCTACAAGGTCACCACATGGTGCTCTCACATTCGAATCTTGATAACAAAGGGTATCACACATTAAATTGAACTAATAGAATGTAAATACTCAGATCATGATCGATAGCTCTCACTTCATCATGACTTTAATTAGATAAATTGAATTGAATTTCAGATCTATTAAATACAATAACTTCATGGACTTAAAATTTATGTTATCATGAATGTCATTTGACTTCCATGAGGCCATCATTAACGTCTATGAGACTATCAAATTCAAGATCCTATAACATTTTGTCTAGGCAAATGGACGTATTTTATATCATTTTAAGGGGCTACTTTATATCATGTTTCAAAAATGAGCATTAAATACTTTCACCTAAGTTAATGGCATGTTTTTTTACATGAAATAAACTTATCTTAAAAATTTTATCCTAAGATACTTTCTATAGTAATTTACTAAATAAATCTTGTGCACCTTACATGATCAATGACTCATGGTTCATCGAGACTAAGTGATCCAATGACATGAAATCATCAATGAGTATTCAGCAAAGCTGTGAGATATGATAGGTTTGACACATGGTAAATGTGTGTTTAATATGAGACTAATGTAGAATATAAAGCTCATAAATCTTGTAAGGGTGACAAATGACATAATTATGAGGCTTGATGCAAAGATAGCCAATAATAGGGGCAATTAACATCCATATTATACAGTATATTCTTGGGTTTGAAATAATAAGTCTATGAAATTTGAATGTTATTATGTGAATTGTTATTAACAAAATCTAGAGTCTGTGTGCTTGGTCACAAGAACTAGAAGACTCCTGAAGGATGATAAGGATATAGTAGGAAGGATTGAATAGATTCTTGGGACAATAATCACTGAACCTACATATCCCACTACCCTAGGCATCATGAAGGATGAGGAATTCAAACATAAGGATACACTAGTAACACAAAAAATAAAAAGTAAAATTCAAGGCCAGTCTAGGGTAGACAATGGTAGGATATTGGAAATGATATTAAATGCAGATGAAACTATCATTATGTCCAAGAGCATCAAACAATCCATGGATAAAAGTGACAAAGATTTTAATGATCTAGTTGATAAGGAATAAGTCTGTCTCTTAAGGCTAGTTGTGGATTTGGGACTTGTTAATGAGGAGCATAAAAAGGCTATGTATATTCTTCAGCAATAACAAGCAAGTTACCAATTGTAGGGCCCACAAACTAGCTAAATAATATTGCACTTTTGTAGAGTACTCTAACATTTTGAAATATAATATTCCTTTGTAAATGCATACACTAGTTTGTTATCATATTTTCCTATAGGTCAATTTATTTTTGAAAAGCAAGTGCATTCTAGAACTTAGTAGAAAATGATAGTTGTCCTTACTTATTATACATTTATATCTTGCAACTAACTGGTATACTTCATGGTACTTTTATAAAATGTTATACTACCAATTTTTAAGGGGGAATTCTTAGAGCCAAAATTACATTGTAAACTTAGAGTAAGTAATACAAGTATGGAATTCTGCAAAGATTGTCTAGTATTTATATATGCTTGTTATCATGTCTTCTCTCTCATTTGTTTGTTCTTATTTTTATATTTTAATGGTTCTTTTGGATTCTTGGTGTGCACCTTTAATTTTAGAGTTGTTGACTTATGCCAATTATAGGTTGCTTGAAAGTCTTTAGTTTCATTTTATTTCCTTTGCTCTTCTTTCATTTGGACCAATGTTGTTTTATTACAAGGGAAGAATATTTAAACTGAACCTAATTCTTATTTTTATTATTTCCACTTCCTTAGGAGTTTTCTAGATTTATGGCAAGATTTGGGCTCTAGATGTTTTGTATCATACATTGGTTTTAAGAGCCTTCCTAGATGAGACTTGAACTTTGTTATGATGTCTATAATGAAGATCAACAACATTTCTTTCTACCCTACCTTTTTTTTGCTTCTTTTTCAACCTGGATCACCTTAGTTTAGATTTTCATTGTAAATGTCCTTCCTAAATTAATTATTAATTTAGTTATTGATCATAACTCACTGTTCTTTTCATAGATACTACATATTCTACATAGATCTATTGTTTAGCCATGGTGGTTCCCAACCACCAACTACTATAAATTTTGTGAAACATTCACTTGTTTTTCTTGTATTCCACCAATAGGTAATAGGATTACCGTAACCTAAAACTCATGCATTGGATTTTTAGGAATTTATAGATGAGAAGTGTTCTCTAAACACTCTAGGCTCATATGGTACATATTTAGGCATCAACAAATATAAAGACAAAACATGTAAAACTATTAGAGCAAGTTAATAGGGTAAATTAATCTTTTATATTAAACTTAGACATTATAAGGTAGTAGAATGATGTGAGTCAAAAGTGATTTCTTGAGATAGAGGTTAAGAAGAAAAATAATGAGGTTGTTACTTCTATTTCAACACCAACGTCGATAGTTACAATTCCTACTAAGGTTAACGCATCCATGTATACATCTACTTAGCCTTAAGGGATAGTTTTGTGTATGTAAATTTAATATAGTGGCATCAATTTTATACTTGTAGTTCTCTTATTATTTAAAATTAAGGTAAAATTTTCCTATTTATTTTGTAAACATGCAAATGTTGTATGATATTGTAAAGGTTGACTTTAATTCTTGATGAATGTAATCTAACTTTATGTATGCATTACATATGGTTTTGACACTATAGTTAGAACTAAGGTTCTAACTACACCATGTAATAATTTTTTTCATGTACTTGGAGGATGAATTGACACCTCCCCAAGCCTATTTAAACATATGTAACCCACATTTATAAAGGTTTAGAAAATTTCAATACAGAAGCATAATCAAATTTGATTATTGGTGAATGTGATATGTTTTCTCTCCAATCTCTTTGTAATTAGGATTAATATTTTTGTTGTATGATTAAATAATTATTAGTGTGCAATAGTTATGAGGAATTATTTCTTTTTTATGATTGATATGCTATTTTTAGATGTGCAATAGCTATTGAGTGATTAGTAGAATGTATTGATTATTGGTAAGTAAGTTGATCATTTAATTAATGTAAGTGTGTAGAGGTGTTTTAATTGATATAATTTTCTATGTATGTGTTATATTTGTCTTAGATACCTCCCTATTTTGAGTCATAATATCCTAAGTTAGGGTGTACAATAGTTTCTTTATAAGGAGAAAATTTTGACTAAGGCCTTTGAGTTTCCTATATAGACATTATCCTAGATGGCTTGACCATGTTTGTCTATGTGTGTGCAAAAAATAATAGCAATAGACATTGGTTTTGAAACCAATTATCAACTTAAAGACCAACCTGATAGGTGATTATAAGGCCCTTCAATTCACCCATTAAGGAATTCCTAATAGATACCTTGAGATTGAAATTGCTCACCGTTATTATGGCGTATAAAGTATTTAATGAGTAAATGGGTTTTTTAATTAAAGAAGGTTATTAAAAATACATTGCTTTTTATGTATAAGGTCTTCTATAGATCTTATCTAGGGGTCAAAGTGTCTTAATTTCAATATTTAATGTGAAACACATCAAAATAGTAGACCTCATAAGATCATAAAGAGAGTTGAATAAGGTAAATCCTTCATTGCATCATTTTGTATTGAACAAGAATTATAGTCAAGAGCATTACCATTGAAGTAATTCATACCCTACTTCCCTAGTCTCTTCATATGTTCCTATTTTTTGTTCAATCCCAACTAGTGATATTTTAAGAAATCCCAAGGTGGCGGATGTCACCCCCACCCTTAATGTTTCATTTTCCTCTTATTCCATATTGAAAATCCCTCTCCTCACTCCCAAGATAGATAAGGATTCTTTTACCACCATTTTTTCATTATCCCCCATAGTGTCATCTATATCCATTGTTCCCACTACTATTGATGTTCCCTTCAGGACTACCATAGTCTGAACCATGAAGAAGAAAAGGGCCACTAAGAAAATTGAAATAGTAGTATCCACTTCCCAATTTCATGTTTCTTCCACACATATTAGTTTGCCAATTCCTTAAACAAGTTCATATTATTATATCTTAAGAAAATGACAAAAGGGTAAGCAAGTCATTATAATCCATCGATTCCCCCATTATGGAGGTGTGGATTGGTCCAAGATCATTTGGCACTCCCTTCTAGGTACAATATTCAAAGGAGTAAAATAGAAAGAATTAGCAAAAAATCTTGAGGTGGAGGTTGCAGCTAAAGATGCTTAGCAAATAGACTCTACCCAAATATTAATTACCACATGGAGAATTTAACTGAGAGTGAATGCTTCCCAAATTCCTTATTTAAAAATTATAGAGCTCCCATCAATAACAACCCTATTTGATAAGCCCTCAAGGATCATTCAAAGGTTTAGAAAGAGAAAACTAAAGGATGATGTTGGAAGGGATATTATTTTTGAAGAGATATATGAGGTCTATGCCTTATCCAAAAGGAAAAATAGATAGCTAGGGTAGTCCCCTCACATGAAATATTTTAGGTCCCTGGCATGAAGCCAACAAATATGCTATGGTAGCATTTCATGATAGGGAAGAGATGGAAAAGCAAGATATGGAACAAGAAATAGAACAAATAAAGGAATAATAGTAGATCATTCATATTCCAATATGAATTGAGGCTAAAGTGGAAGAAGCCACTTTAAAATGTTATAATGCTCTAGAGTCACTTGAAGCAATGAAGGTTGAATTAGCCACTCATATAGCTCAAATACACCAATTATTTGATTCATTAAAAGGAGTTGAAAATAAATTGAGGTGATTGATCTTATATAAAAATAATAAGGTATACAACCATCTCAATCTCATGACACCATTGGAGGCATCTAATGCCCTCAATTTGGTGGTCAGTAGAACATAGGAAGCCAAATAATGGATGATAGTAGCTAGGGCATTGATGCCCACATATCAAGATCATGAGGCATTCATTTTGAATATTTTTGATAATTTAAAATTATCCAAGGCAAGGAATGCTACATGTAATATAATAAGTATTATTAGTTTTTGATCAGATCATTCAAAAAACATCTAATAACTTTAAGCAAAGTTTACAAGGTTTAATACTAGAAGATATTGAATCAGAATTGAGTTGTGAAAGAAGGAAGGTAAGTGAAGTTGATATTTTAAAGATAAAATTCCAAAATATAAATTTATAACATATAAAACTAATAGATAAAATTAATAAGGTATATTGACCCTAGCAATCATACTTAAACATTATAAGGTAGCAGCATGATTTGAGTCACAAGTGATTTCTTGAGATAGAGGTGCATAAGAAAAATATTGGGGCTATTACCTCCATTTGAAAACCAACATCTATAGTTATGACTCCTAAGGTTAATGTATCCATACAAATGTCCACTCAACCTTAAGGGCCAATTTTGTGCATGTAAATTTAATATAATGGTGTCAATTTTATACTTGTTGTTTCCTTATGATGTGAAATTAATTTCAAAGTTGCCTATTTATTTTATAAACATGCACACATTGCATGATATTATAAAATACAACTTTAATCCTTGATGAATGTAAGCTAACTCTATGTATACATTACATATGATTTTGACACTATAGTTAGAATTGAGTTTCCAACTACCCCATGTAATCAATGTTTGCATATACTTGAAGGATGAGTCAATCCAACCCCAAGTCTATTTAAACATATATAACCCACATTTTTAAAGGGTGAAAAAAATTCAATATAAAAGAGGAATCAATTTTGATTGTTAGCGAATGTGTTTGTGTATTTTCTCTCCAAGATTTGTGTAATTAGGATTAATATTTTTAGTTGTATTCTTCAATAATTCTTAGTGTGCAATAGCAAAGATGAATTATTTCTTGTTATGATTGATATGGTAGTTTTAGATATGAAATATCTATTGAGTGATTAGCAGATTATATTGACCATTGTAGAATAAGTTGATTATTTCATTATTCTAAGTATGTAGAGGTGTTTTCATTGATATATTTTTCTATGTATGTGAAACAACTATATTAGATACCTCCCTAGTATGAGTCATATTCTCCTGAGTAAGGGTGTGCAATAACTTCTCTAAAAATAATAATATTTAATTGAGGCCTTTGAGTTTTTTCTATCAAAAATTATCCTACTTTTCCTGACCATGTCTATTTGTGTGTGTCCAATAATTGATAGAAATATACATTGGTTATGAAATCACTTATCCACTTATAATCCATACTGAGAGGTGATTTTTGAAGACATATAATCCTTATTTTATGCCCTACCTTTCCCTCTTTTTTGAGTTTATTTCTAAGAGCTACCCATTCTAGATTAGTTACCATCCAACCACCAACTCACTTATATTTTAACTTTCTTTTAGAGACCATTTATCCATTCATAACCGTGGTTAATAACCTATATTCCCTACTTTCTATTCCATCAATTGGTTGTTAAAAATACATACCTGTAACTCATGCCTTCAAGTGGAGTTTACTTTTATTGAGATCTTGAAATGTTAGAGGTTGCCTCATTATGAGCTGGTGTACATGAAAACCACACAACACTCTAAAAAAGAGTTGATTTCCCCTTCAAGGTATCTCATAAGAGATACCTTTCAAATAATCACCAGAGTGTATTTTTCCTTCAAGGTATCTCTTAGGAGCAACCTTTGTCTTGTATCTCTAAGTTTCTTATATCAAAAACTCCTAGACTACTTGATTGTGTTTATCTATGTGTGTGTAATAGCTACTCCAAAAAAACATTGGTTTTGAAAACACTTGTCCATGGAGAATCAATATTAAGAGCTAAATCTTAAGACCATACTTATTTTATTTTCTGGTCTACCCTTCCCCCTATTTTAGAAACATCCTGTAGTGAAACTTTATGAAGGAGATAATTTCAAGTCACCCATTAAGATACCTTCATGTTACCCTCAAGGAGATAATTTCAAGTCACCCATTAAGGTGTTACAAGGACCTTGATGGAATCTCCTAGTATATACCTCAAGGTTCAACTTGGCCATTATTATTGTGGTGTATAAAGGATTTAATGAGTAAATAGGTGTTTTAATTAAATAAAGTAGTTAAAAATACATTGATTATTTTGTATAACATATTTTGTAGATCATATTGAGAAGTAAAGGTGTCTTAATTCCATGATTCAATGTGAAACCCATTAAAATTTTAGACCTCATAAGATCATCAAGAAAGATTCCAATAAAGTAAGTCCTTCATTACATCATTTTGTATTAAAAAATAATTATACTCAAGATTATTTCATACCTTCAAGGAATTATAAGGTCCTTGAAAGTGATATCCTAGGATATATTTTGAATGTCATTATCATACATTCAAGGTAATGTTAAAGTATCTCCTTGGAGACACCTTTAACATTCACACAAGTGCAACTTTTCCTTGACCCTGAAGGCACTACTAGGTGGTAACTTAAAGGACCTTGTAATATTTTCAAGTTATCTCATAGGAGATACCTTTTAAACATACACAAGAGTGGAATTTTATTTCAATATATCTCCTATGAGATACTTTCAAGTTATTCTTGAATTTATTATTGCTGGTAAAGGGAAAGCACCAAGCACAAATGACATAATAGGTAAGAAGGCTCTGCTTTCAAAACCTACTTCCCTAGTTTCTTCATATGTTCCTATTTTTGGTTTAGTCCTAATTAGATCTATTTTAAGAACTCCCAAGGTGGTATATGTCACCCCCACCCCTAATATTTCATTTTCATCTTCTTCCATATGTCAAATCCCTCTCCTCATTCCTAAGATAGATAAGTATTCTTCTACCACCATTTTTTTATTCTTCCCCATAGTGCCATCTATATCTAATGTTCATAATACTACTGATGATCCCTATGGGACTACCATATTATAAATCATGAAGAAAAAAAGGGACACTAAGAAAATTGGAACAACACTAGCAACTTCCCAACTTCATGTTTCTTCCACACATATTGGTTTCATAATGCCTTCCGCAAGTTCCTCCCAAGAGACTATTGTTACATCTTTAGGAAAGGGAAAAAGGGTAATTATGTCATTATAGTCCATCCACTCCCCTAATATGGAGGTTTGGATTGGTCTAAGATCATTTGGCCCTCCCTTCCTGACATAGCCCTCAAAGCAACAAAAGAGTAATAATAAGTATAAAATCTTGAGGTAGACGTTGTAGCTAAAGATACACAATAAATAGACCCTACCCAGCTAGTGATTCCCCCATGGGAAATTAAATTGAGAATGAAGGATTCACAAATTACCAATTTAAAAATTATAGATATCTAATCATTAACAACCCTATTTGATAAACCCTTGGGGAACATTCTAAGGGTTAGAAAGAGAAAATTAGAGGATGAAGCTAGAATGGCAATTATTCTTAAAGAAATAAAAGAGGTCTATGCCTTGTCTAAAAAGCAAAATAGATGGCTGGGGTAGTCCCCCTACATTTAAGAGTTTATGTCCCTAGGATGAATCCCACAAATATTCTATGGTAGCATTGCATGTGGGGGTGGATATGGAAAGGAAATAACTGGAACAAGAACTAGAAAAAATCAAGGAATAATAACAAACCATTCATATTCTAGTAGGAATTGAGGCTAAAGTGAAAGAATCTTCTTCAAAATGTTATAATGATTTAGAGGCACTTAAAATAATGAAGGCTTAATTATCCCCTCATATAGCTCAAATGAACCAATCATTTAATTATTTAAAAGGAGATGAAATTAAATTAAAGTTATTGATCTTGTACACAACTAATAATGCATACAACCATCTAGACCTGATGCCACAATTGGAAGAATCTAATGGCACCCAATTTGGTGGTTATTGGAGCATAAGAACATAGATAAAGGGTGATAGTAGCTAGGGCATCAATGCCTAAATATCATATTGTATGAGGCACTCATTTTTTATATTTTGGACAATTTAAAATTATCTAAGGTAAGGGATATTATAGGTAAGCTAATAATCAAAATTAGTTTTGATCAGCTCATTCGAGAAGCATCCAATAAATTTAAGTAGAGTTTATAGGGGTTACCACTAGAAGATATTGAAGTAAAATTAAAATTTTACAAGAAGGAAGGTAACTAAAGTTGATATTTTCAAGATGCAATTTCAAAATAAAAAGGTAAAATGTTCAAATCTACTAGATCAAGTTAATAGGGTATACCAATCCTTGCTCTTAAAATTAGACATTATAATGTAGCAAAATGATGCAGGTAACATGTGGTTTCTTAAGATAGAGGTGAAGAAGCAAAAGACTCAAGTTTTTATCTCTAGTTAAACACTAATATCTAAAGTTATGACTCATTCTAAGGTTAATGCATCTATGCAGATGTCCACTCAGTCTTAAGGGCCAATTTTGTGTATATAAATTCAATAGAGTGGCATCAATTTTGTACTTGTAATTATCTTATGATTCAAACTTAATGTAAAATTTTCCTATTTATTTTGTAAACATGCAGATTTTTTATGATATTTTAAAGGTTGACTTTAGTTTGTAATGAATGTAAGCTAACTCTATGTATACATACATACCATTTTGACACTACAATTAGAACTGAGGTTCTAACTATGTCATGTGATCAATTTTTTCATGTACTTAAAGGATGAGGTGACCCATATACAATTATATTTAAACATATGTAACCCACTCTTTTGATATCAAATAGGCACAAAATTAGATTTATCCTTTAAGGTATCTCTAAGGAGCAACCTTTGGCCTAGATATCTAAGTTTCTTATATCAAACTTTTCTCGATTGCTTAGCTTTATTTGTTTGTGTGTGTGTGCAATAACTACTCATAACAAATATTTGTTATGAAAACACTTATTCATGAAGGATACATCTTGAAAGGTAAATCTTGAGACCATAGAGTCCTTATTTTCTTTTGTACACATCCCCCTATTTTAGAAACTTCCCAGAGTGAAACTTTATGAAGGAGATAATTTCAAGTCACCCATTAAGATACCTTCATGTTATACTCAAGGAGATGATTTAAAGTCAATCATTAAGGTATTACAAGGCCCTTGAAGGAATCTCCTAGTAGATACCTCAAGGTTAAACTTTCTCACTATTATTATGGTGTATAAAGGGTTCAATGAGTAAATAGCTATTTCAATTAAATAAGGTAGTTAATAGTACATTGATTATTGTGTATAAGGTCTTATATAGATGTTATCAAGGGGTTAAGGTGTCTTAATTACAAGATTCAATATGAAACCCATCAAAATTATAGACCTCATAAGATCATCAAGAGAGAGTTGAATAATGTAAATCTTTCATTACATCATTCTGTATTAAGTAAGAATTACACTCAAGAACATTTCCATAATTTCAAATAAATAATATCCCCTTAAAATTAATATCCTAAGAGATAATTAAAAGGACATTTTCATACATTGAATGTATCTCCTAGGAGACACCTTCAACATTCACATGAGTAGAATTTTCCTTAAAGGACCTACTAGGTGATAACTTACAGGACCTTGTAATACTTTCAATTTATCCCCTAGGATATAACTTTTAAACATGAATAAGAGTGGATTTATTCTTCAAGGTATATCATGGAAGATACCTTCATATTATCCATGCATATATAATAAGGCCCTTGAATTAATCTCCTAGTAGATACTTTGAGGTTGAACTTGCCCAGTGTTATTGAGTTGTATAAGGCATTCAATGATTAAATAGGTGTTTCAATCAAATAAAGTAGTTATCAATACATTGATTGTTATGTATAAAGTCTCCTAAGATATACATTCAATGTCCCCCTTGAATTTATGATAATTAACTTTGAGATATCTACTACAATATTACTTCAAGGGCCTTGTAATACCTTCATGTGTAAGTTGAAGGAATTACAAGGCCCTTGATAGAATCTTCTAGGAGATACTTTCAAGAGTGTTGTCATAAATTGAAGGGAATGTTTAAATTATCTCATAATAGATACCTTCAACATGAATAAGGGGAATTTTCCTTTACATGAAAGGCACTACTAGGTGATATTTTGAAGGCCTTTGTAATACCTTTAAGGTATCTCCTAAGAGATAACCTCCAAACATGAACAAGAGTGGATTCCCAATTCAAGGTATATCCTAGGAGATACCTTTCAAATAATTAAAAAAGTGTTTTTTGCCTTCAAGGTATCTCCTATGATATACCTCCAAGTTACCCATGACAGTATTTCTTTTGCACTTTTTCCATTGTAAGGAACCTAATGCTAACTTAGCCTCAATTGACACGCAGTAGTCTTGTATGCACTGATCACTCAGCCATAAAGTTTTGACCTTTGTCTCTCATATTTATCCTTTAAAAATTCTCATGACCTAGTAACCTAATGAAAGTCTACCACTTAGCACCCAGGCATACCCTTCCATGGATCATATTATTTTCTAAAGTCTCACAACCCTATCGTATCATGCCACTTGTCACTCAGTCATAGAATTTCAATTATAAGGAAGAGTTACAAAGTATATAACCTAGAGACCTAATGGGAATGTGCCACTTGTCACTTGATCATTGTGTTTTAACAATGGAGTTATAACCCAAGTAGATCATGGCACATAATGATTGGTTTAATCCTTCTAAGGTAGTAATTGATTTCTAAAGTCTCAAAACAAAATGATCCAATCAAATAATTCAAATTGGCACTCATTCATGCCCTTTGTACCCTTGTAGCTAAAATGAAATATTCAATATCTCAACACTAGGATCACATAATAAATTGACACCTAGAAGCTATTCACTTAAATCTTGGATAGCTAGATACTACATGGAAACCATGTGACAGTAGAAATAAATAACTTGAGAACATGTGGATCCCCTCATCTCATAAGTTATTGATAGATGGAATAAATTAAAGAGCCACCCTAGGCTTTAAGTCAAAGCTAGTTCTATGATAGAGACATCTAACTGTATCTTGACAACATCATGAGTGCATGGCAAGGTGACACGTATTAATCAATCACCCAATCTTGAATAGCAAGATGATATTGAGAAGCCACTTGATAGATAGGACCAATGCGATGTTGACACATGTACCTATTACCTCAGGGTAATACATGATCTAAAAGATCTTCTCAACCCAATAAAGTGTGAGCCAATCAAATGGTGCCACTTGGTATAGTATTGCACAACACACCCAAGTAACTTGATACTTAAAATAAAAAGGTAAGGTACATAATGTAACACCATGTGTAAAATTGTGTTATTGGTGTGAATTGAATGCTGATAGGACTCATTTTGGTGATAATAAAGTGAACTCACCTCAAAGGAAAAGTCAAGATTATGAAGGGAAGATGCTTGGATAAACTGAGACTGATGATTGGCTAGTTCCCAAAAGTTGATTTTTGAAGATGTTAGAAAAAAGATGAAGAGCCACCTCATCTTCAATTCAAATCAAATAAAGCATAATTTATATTTATGGATTGTATCTTATAGTTTAAAAATCCATAAAATCTAGAGTTTAAAGCTTGTAATC
>JARHVA010005602.1:842500-942500 GCA_037957365.1 Torreya grandis | reverse complement strand
TCCGTTTTAAACTTTTTAAGATGAATCACTTTAGATTAATGCTCACTATAAATATCCACATATTAATTTAATGTTTGGTAATATCTTGGAAAAATACAAAAGAAATTTTACATCATAAATATTATGGAATAGATTTTCACCCTTAGATAGCGTACTTCAAGTGCTCTCTAACCTAGCCACAAAATGGGAACACCTCTAGGCTATGGGTATCTTATAATGGAGATGAACCTTTAGATTATGGGATAGCTCTCTAGGTGTATCAATTAGGCTCTTAGAAAACTACTCTAAATTACTATTTTCCAAATAAAAGTGTTAGAAAGAGGAGAAAGGGATGACTTAAAATAAAATAGTGTGATACACAAATATTTTACACTCCTTATTACTCTAAGACACACACATATGATATCCAATAACTCATACACTCACACAAACTCCATAACTATCTCCTTACATAATTGTTTCTTAAGAAGGCTCAATGAAATAAGATAAAAGAGGAAGGGATGATCATATCCATAGCCTATCATCATCTCATGACTGATATAACACATCCTAAGAACTAAAACCTTAAAACTATCTTGCATAGAGGCAAGAGAGAGAGGACAAACACTAAGAAAGAGATATCATTCACAAAGTCTTCATTATTGTAAATATTGAAACACAAATAAAAATAAATAACGAACTCAGATAGTTTTTTAATATAAAAATATTTACAAAATTATATTATTTGTTATAGTTATTCTTATTTAAAAAGTTTATTTATATATGATCATTAAATTACATGGCTAAATTGTCTAATAGGGATTTGAATCCCTAATTTTTAACCCTTTTAGAATACCTTTTCGATAATTTAATTTACCAATTCAAATACCTATGAGAGAGAGCCACCTTTCTTGAATTTACAAACTAATATTTGGAGATGAATTCAAATGTAAAATGGTAATTAAAATAAGTGACACAAAATAGTACCTTGAAACTCAAAGACTTAGACTTGGAAAAGGATTTTTTTAGGTTATCTAAATTATGTTTATTTGAAGATATAATCATTCTACACCATACCAATCTATAAACATTAACTTTTCATTCGTGACAAAAAGGTGTGATATTGTAATGTAGAGTTAAGATTAAACATTTGGCCAACAACACAAGTGATTCAACTTTGAAGCCCAATATTAAGGTCAAAAATACTTTGCCAAATCACATCCATGTAAAATAAATTTAAATTAAATAGGAAACTATAAGCCAATCAAATTTCCTCCTCTTGAAGAAAATATTTCAATACAAGAATCATAAAAATGTCATTTATTGAGATTATATAAATTATATTACTAATGAAACACAAGATTTAATTGTATCTCTTGGGAATATTTTTAAGGACATTTTTACCATTAATTGGTACATCCCAAGATGATCAATGTCATTTTCAACTACCTTAAAACACTTACAATATATAATACTTCTATATATATACTTCCCATTTATAGATTCTATCTAAATGTAGATTTATATAATTTAGGGAATTTCATTCCAATAAAATAGTAACAAGCTCATTTGGGAAGCTTTTCAAGAGCATTTTGATTATTAAGTAGTATATCCCAAGATGATCAATTCTATTTTCAGCTACCTACTTATTTGAAAATCATTTCTAAGGAATTATGATGATTGATTGGTCCATTTTACGATGATCAAGATCATTTCCAGTTATCACAAGAATGATTTCTATTTATGTAGTATGTCAATAAATATATTTACATATATTACTATATAGTCTTGAATCCTTTTATATATGTCTTTAGATATATATTTGTATTTGAGACAAAATATTGTAAATAAAAGAAGGGGAAACAAGGTGGGGATTTTGCACAATCCTCATTACAAATGATTAAATTATTAGATGAAAAAAAATATCTCATTCAAAAGAACACATAAAAGGAATCCAAATTATATTATTGATTCACAATATTTATTGCATAACCCTCTTGCATTAGAGGTGACATTTCATCCCTTGCCACCACACTTTGGGGCACTAAAATTTCCTACTTATGAGAAACAATTGGGTGACCTTGAGCATGACCAAAAAATGAAACACTTTGCATTAAAAAAGTTAAATTTTATGGCCACTACATTATCCTCATCTAATACATTTAAATTTAATATCATGCCATATTTAAAAATTAATGTGAATGAACAAAAATATGATACTAATTAAATAGTGAACATGGTAGTGCCACAATGAGCTATATTAAAAAATGTCTCACGTAAAAAAATTACTAGATTCACAAAGCCTCTGGTGCTTCTTATTATGAAGTTGGTTGAGTTTAAACTAATATATATCTCTACACCTATAAGCAACCCTTGAGCATATTTGGTCAACCCCCAACTTATATGAGTCTAGAAAATTTACACTCGATGGGTCTCCTACCATGTGTTTTAGATTACATTCAGGGAATCTTTAGAATTAGAAAATGTTTAATAATCCACTACAAGACATACATGAAAATTATACAAGTTAAAATATGGAAATATAAGTAAAATTATCATAATGAAACTTAGGAAGTGATTGTAATGATTTAGAAATAATAGGCTCTAGTGTATTATGTGGAGTTTCATCCATATTATTTGAAGATGTAACATAAGAAAATTATATAATAGGGATTTAACTCTTTAATTTTTATCCCCCTAGAATACCTTTGAGATATTTTAATTCACCAATTAAAATACTTGTGAGGGTGAGTTTCCTTTCTTGAATTTACAAACTAATATTTGGAGACAAATTCAACCCCAAAATAGTAATTCAAATAAGTGACACAGAATCATACCTAGTAACTCAAAGACCTCTTGGGAATGGAGTTTATGTCCTTATCTAAATTATGGTTATGTGAAGGTATAAATAGTTTACACCACACAATCTTCAAATATTAATTTTTCATTAATGATAAAAAGGTGTGATATCTCAATGTAGAGTCTATTTTAAATATTTCAGCCAATAAATAAGTACTTCAACTTCAAAGACCAATAATGGGTTATAAAATACATAGACAAATCACATCCATGTAAAATCAATTGGATGTAAACAAGAAAGTAAGCCGAACAACTTAATTACTCCTAAAAAAATATATTTCAATGCAAGAATAATAAAAACATCATTTATCAAGACTATATAAATTATAGATGTAATACAATATTTAATTAAATCTCTTCAGAATATTTTCAAGTCCATTTTGATAATTGACTACTACATCCCAAGATGATCAATGCCATTTTTAGATACCTCATAATAACTACTATATATAGTATTTTTATATATAGACTTTTCATTTATAGATTGTATCTAAATGTAGATTTGTATAATTTAGAGAATTTCATTTCAATAAAATAGCAACAAAATTATTGAAATAAATTACACTTGATTGGTCTCCTACGATGGTTTTTTTATCACATCCTAGGGATCATCATAATTATAAAATGTTTAACGCTTTGTTACAAGACCACACAATGAAAATTATAGAAGTTCAAATATGAAAATAGAAGTAAAATTATCATCATGAAACTTTAGAAATGATGGTAATGATTTAGAAATAATAGACTCTTACATAATAAGTGGAGTTTAATTCATAGTTTTTGAACATGTACCATTATTAAATTATATATTTAGGAGAAACAATTGGTGGTGGTATAATAGTAATCATACCCATTATAATAGTCAGTTTCTTTTGAACATATATGTCCACTTCAATTTTTATCATATTTCTAAACTTCACATTCTTCTTGGTTGTTTCTAATTATTTTAACACCATTGTAACAAAAGCAATTTCTCCATTGCAATCACCAAGATAAAATATGATCACCCATAAATAATCTCCTTATCTAGTGAATACAGATGCCCCTTAATTAAATCCAGGGAAGTTACAATTTTGACATAGAGATTGTGATAAGAGGCTACCTCTTCAAATGACGAATGCAAGACATCATAGACTAAATCATTACATGGAAATTCAAATTTTGATAGGTTTACACCCACAACTACTTTAGATGGACTTTTTTTGACAATATCATGGGTTTGTAGTATCTAGTAGATTTAATTATCGATTTACACTCTTTCACTTCACATAATTCATCTTACCAACACACACACACACACACACACACACACACACACACACACACACACACACACACACACACACACACACACATTAATTATATTAGTTATTAAATAAATATTGACGTATAATATATTTCATAATATTTTTATATATTAAACTAATTAATTATATATAAATTATATATTTTTTAAAATATATTTTAATATTAATAAATATTATTATATCATATAATATATATGTTAATATAGGTTACAACTCAATATTGTATATTATATATTTAAGTACAATATATTTCAATACATCTATATATTGTTAATACTACAGAAATAATATTATATTTTTAACAAAACTAAATGAATTTTTATGACTTTAATGTATTATATAATGCCACTTAACATTAAAATGTGATGAATTTTTTCATCAATTCAAATTCATGTGCAGGAGGGAGGCAAAAAAATGGTCATAAGTATCGATTTAAAACTCTATGACACTTCACCATGTGAATAGCAGATGAGGTAGATTACTTCAAAGACCAAATCTATCAAACATTAATGTTTGGAAAGTATTAAATTAAAAGTTATAATCACATATCACAAAGGTTAAATCACATATCATTAAGCATTAAATTTGATTTTACAAATGATACTTGGGACATGACAATGGGAAGTAAAACAAATAGACAATTAAATTTTAAGTAATGTGAATGACTAATTTTGTATCACTTTGAATTTGGTTATAAAAAGTCTATGAACTATTAAATTACATAAAAATTATATAAATGAATATTTGTTCTAATTTATGAAAATATAATCTAAAAATACATGGCAAAATCATATCCATGTAAAATCAATTTAATTTAAACTAGAAACTATCAGCCAAACAACTTTACTCATCATCAAAACAATTTCAACACAAGAACCACAAAAATTCATTTATCAAGATTATATAAATTATATTACTGATGAGACAAAATATTTAATTATATATCTTAGGAATCTTTTCAAGGACATTTTGATAACTAACTGGTACATACCAAGATGATCAGTGCATTTTTAGCTACCTCAAAACACTTACTATATATAGTATTTCTATATAATAATAGTCTTTCCATTTGTAAATTTTATCTAAATGTACATTTATATAATTTAGGGAATTTCATTCCAAAAAAATACCAACAAACTCATTTGGTAATATGTTTAAGGGCATATTGATGATTAAATGGTACATCCCAATATGATCAATTATAGTTTTAGCTATAGACTCATTTGGAAAGCATTTCTAAGGCATTCTACTAACTAATTGGTCCATTCTATGAAGACCAAGATCATTTCCAGCTATCACAAGAATACTTTATATTTATATAATATGTCTTTGAACTGATTTCCATATATTATTATATAGACTTTATTTTTATATATTATTTAGATATAGATTTGTATTTGAGACAAAATATTGTAAATGAAGGTAAAGGAACTAAGGTGGGGTTTTTTCATAATATTCATTACAAATGATTAAAGCATTGGAGTAAAAAAATTCTCTCATTGAGAAGAAACCCAAAAAGGTATCCAAATTATTTGCTTGATTAACAATATGTCTTGCATAACCCTCATGCATTAGAGGTGTCATTTCATCCCTTGCCACCACACTTTGTGGGATTGAAATTTCTTACTTATGAGAAATAACTAGGTGACCTTGATCCTAACCAAGAAATTAAACTCCTTGCATTAAATAAGCTAATTTTTGGGGCCACTACATTGCCCTCATCCAATAAATTAAAATTTAAGATCAAACCATCTTACAATGTTAATCTAAATGAACCAAAATGTGATACCAATCAAACAATGAACATGATGGTGCCACAATGAGCTGTTATAAAATGCATCACACAAACAAGTTACTAGATTCACAAAGCCTTAGATGCTTATTATTAAAATTTTTGTTTTGTGTCAACTCATATCTCTGCCTACACATTTAATTAATCCCTAAGCATATTTTTTCAACCCTTGACTTATATGAGTCCCAACAAAGTACACATGATGGGTCTCCTACCATGGGTTTTGGATCACATCGATGGGATCATTAGAATTAAAAAATATTCAATAATCTACTACAAAACATAAAATTAAAGTTATAGAAGTTCAAATATGTAAATAAAAGTAAAATAATCATCATCTAACTTTGAAATCAATGGTAATGATTTAAAAATAATAGGCTCTTGAATAATAAGTGGAGTTTTGTCCACATTTTTTGAAGATGTAAAATAAGAAATTATCTAATAGGGATTTTACTCCTTAATTTTTATCCCCCCTAAAATAACTTTGTGATAATTTAATTTTAAAATTCAAATATGTATGAGGGCAAGTCACCTTTCTTGAATTTACAAACTAATATTTAGAGATGAATTCAACCCTAAAATATTAATTAAAATAAGTGACACAAAACCATACCTATTAACTCAAAGACCTCTTTTGAATATATTTTGTGTGCTTATCTAAATTATGGTTATGTAATGGAATAATTAGTATACACCATACCAATCTATAAACATTAACTTTTTAATCTTGACAACAAGGTGTGATATCTCAATGCAGAGTTAGGGTTAAACATTTCAGCTTTGAAGCCTAATAATGGGGTCAAAAATACATAGCCAAAGCACATCCATGTAAAATCAATCAAATTTAAATAGGAAGGTAAGCCAAGCAACTCTCAAAAAAATATTTGAATACAAGAATCACAAAAACTTCATTTATCAAGATTGTAGAGATTATAAATGAAACACAAGATTTGATTATATTTTTTGGGAAGTTTTTCAAGGGAATTTTGATAATTAATTGGTATATTCCAAGATGATCAATTAAATTTTAAGCTACCTTAGAACACTTACTATATATAGTATTTCTATATATTATAGAATTTCCATTTATAGATTGTATCTAAATATAGATTTGTATAATTTAGGGAATTTCATTCCAATAAAATAGCAACAGGCTTGTCACAAAAAAATACACTTAATAAATCTCTTACCATGGGTTTTGAATCACATCCAGGGGATCATCAAAAATAGAAAATATTCAATAATCCATTACAGGACCATACAATGAAAATTAAACAAGCTCAAATATGGGAATAGAAGTAAAATTGTCACCATGAAAGTTTAGAATCAATGGTAATGATTTAGAAATAATAGGTTCTTGCATAATAAGTGGAGTTTCATCTATATGTTTTGAATATGTAACATTATCAATATGAATATAGATTCCCCTGATCGAAACTAATAGAGTTACATTTTTGAATGTAAGCCATCATAGACAAAAACATTCTATGGTGATTTAGATCCTAATAGGTTTGCACCAAAAATTACATTAGATGAACTTATTTTGACATTATCATGGGTTTATAGTAACTAGTAGGTATAATTATATATTTACACTCTTTTGCTTCACATAACCCCTCTTACCAACACACACACACACCGAAATTATATTAGTTATTATATAAATATTAACATATAATATATAACATAATATTTTTATACATTAAATTGATTAATTATATATTAAAAATATATAAATTATATATTTTATAAAATGTATTTTAATATTGATAAATATTATTATATCATATAATATATATGTTAATATAGATTATAATTCAATATTATATATTAAATATTTTAGTAGAATATATTTCAATACATCTATATATTGTGAGTAGTATAGAAATAATATTAATTTTTTATCAAAATTAAATGAATTTTTATGCCTTTAATGCATTATATAATTCCATGTAACATAAAAATGGGTTATATTTTTGTTTCACTTAAAATTCATGTGCGGGAGGGGGTAAAAAATGAGCTCACAGGTATCCATTTAAAACTCTATTGTGCTTCACCATATGCATAGCATATGAAGTAGATTAATTTGAAGACCAAATCTATCAAACATTAATGTTTTTTATGAATTAAATTAAAATTTTCAAACATGTATCATGAACTTGAAAACATGTATCCTGAAGCATTAAATTTAGTGTTGCATATGACACTTGGCATGGTACAGTGGGCATTAAAGCAAGTGGACAATCAAATTTTAAGTAACACGATTGAATAATTTTTTATTCCTTCAAAATTGGTTATAAAAATCCTACAAACTATTAAATTACATAAAAATTATAGAAATGAATATCTATTATACTTTACAAAATGACAATCAAATTTCAGTTAATCATGAGATATTTCAAGCTGTAATTTTAGTTAGTCATCATAAATTTTCTATTTAGATGATTAAAATTAAATTAAATTAAATTTATCAACAATGAATCTCTATTTTAATTACTATAAATTAGTTTATTTCTCCACTAAATCCTTTGGTTCATTTGGAAACATAGAAATTTATAAGTTTTCCATTTTATTAAGACCATAGTGATTGTGTACTAACTTCAATTTTGATATTTAACTATGAGATGTGTTTTTTGGTATATCTTTTTATAGATGAAGGTACCATAAAGTGAATTGGAGAATGGTTCATCAGTTTACCTACAAAAAACTAGTTCTTTTTTGACTCGTGTATATCGCAGCCTTGTTCATAGTTTTTTGTAATGCATAGTATGACCCATGTGTTCGCACACCTACAATTAGATACAATTTTTTTCTTCTTATATATGTTTGAAACCTGCTATTTCATATTCTAAATTCACTATGTCAGTATGAGATGAACATCCAATTTAAATACTAGGGGAATCTATTTTCTTTCTTTATTGTTGACTAATTTTTAAGCATAAATAATATATTATTTTATTTTCTTGAGCATCTTAGTTTCATTCAAGAATTCTTGAAAGTGTATATCTCTAACTATAGCTTGTAAATATGAGTTGTTTCATTCGACTAAGACTCATAATGAAAACAACTACCAGATAGTTGTGTAGTATTGATTAAAATGTGGGAAGTGAAGATTAAGATAAAAAATCATAAAACCTTTTAAACCTCATAAAATTCCATAAGAACCCCCATGTAATAAGGAGGCTTTGATCACACATATAATATAAAAAATAGAGATTGAGGAATTCATTAGGCCAATGAGGGATTCTCATTCAGCCAACCCCTATCATATTTCTTTGGAAAATATATTATAATCATTACTGTAGGTGAATTTGATTAAATGGCAACATGTCTAATTGATAGATGGGAAACTTATAGAGAGATATAATTCTTAAAAAAATAATGTTCAATTATTAGTGGTTAGTTTGAGAGATAAAAAATAAAAAAAGGAAAAATAGAAAATAATGTTCATTATTCACTAATCCAAAAACAAATGTGCCACTTATATTATAATTAAAACATTTTCTAATCCACTACTACCACCATAAATTAATGAGAAAGAATATTTGGTAATAATGGTGGATGGTTATGATTTCTCGCCTTCTACCAACAATGAGGTTCCTTCATATTTTTTGAGGAAAATTAATTGAAATTTTAATAGTATGAATGATATTATTTATTAATTTTATTATTAAGTGTTTTAGGGCCAATAAAAAGGCTTTCAATAGGATAGGTTGGGTATATATCATGCACCTAATCCACCTATGAGTCTATCAAATAATGACTTTATCCTAAGACAATCCTATCTACAGTAAAGGATGTTGTAGAGATTGATAGTTTAAATCTAGTTAAGGCACTTACTGACAACCTTGTGTAAAATATGATCCAATTTACCATACTGATGCTTATGAGAGTGGACATGGTGATGGTCCAAATAACACTACTACTCAACCACACTAATGTAGATCTTGTGGTGTTCTATGCACTAGAACTTGAATTAGATGAGGAGAAGCATTTGATGTAAACCAATTACGGTGGTGTTTCTAATTGGATAGATGATATGGTTTCGATCCCTATTACAAGAAACATGATTGATAACTTTCATTTCATATTTTCATAGTCCAAAATGTGGACGTCATAGAAATAACATTTTGGGGCCATTTTTGATGGATTTATTAGTAAGACTACATTTTGGGGACATTTTTAGAGGGTTAATCATTTATAAAGTATTTTCAAGATGTCAGTGAAATCCACATTAACACATCACCTAGTATCATTAGCTTAAATTATATAATTTTCATTATTTAGAAATGACAGATATATGTGTCTTAATTAGTATTGTAAGCCTATGTTGATCGTAATTTTAAATGTAATCACTTCCTAGTAAAATTTCTTTTTATAATAATTCTATGTAGCCTAAATTTTGATGGTTCCCATAGATTAATTTAAATTAATGCTAATGATAACATGTTTATGTCTTTTTCTAATGTGCTAATATTTAAAAAATCCATATTAAAAATGTTAACAGTAAAAAAAATAAAATTTAAATATGGTTAGATTTAGGTTGTGTGTGTGTGTGTGTGTGTGTGTGTGTGTGTGTGTGTGTGTGTCTAGAAAAAATTTCTTATGCACAACATTTTATATTCTCATTTATCATTGTGTTTCCATTGTGGACACATTTTTGTGTTTCTACATTTCTCATTTCTAATTTTTTGAAACATACATTTGGTTTGGAAACCTCGCTACACCGTTGCAAGTATATTTTAAATTTGACATGTAATTTTTTTTATTGGAATTGTTAAATTATAAATAATGTCTAAAATATAATAATTATTTTACATTTAAATTAAAATAATATATATGTAATTTTTAGGTTGTAATCGGAGACAATACCATCTTTTTCCTAGCCTTGTAACTCATATATTACTATAGCTACCTTGTTAATGTTTATATATACAAAGGTAATTTTAAATGTTTTAGGTTATCATTTATGGATATGCATGTAATTATATATATAATTGACTAATTATGATATTTTTTTTGTTTCATTATTGACATCATTTGAGACTCCTCAATCTATATTGGTAAGAGCAGACATAGATGTTGCTAACATGATTTCTTTTATGCAAAAACTTAGTGAGGTGTGAGTTAAACTTATAAAGTATCCTTAAGTCTAAATATGTATTTGTTAACATAAGAACCCCCATATTCAAATTTTATATTCCTTTAAGAATTATATATGTACATGCACACATTTGACCTTGTTATAATTATTTGATACATATAATTATTTGAATTCATTATTTTATTGAAACTTTACATTTAGATATGATCATAGTCTCAAATTATTTTATAATATGGCACATATCATAGAAAAAAGTTGATCACATCCTTCAATATTTTTATCTCACTATGTCACTAATCATGTAGAATATGATTGGCCTTTTGTTGATTATTTGTATTTTTTATGTGTCACATATGTCCACCATATCTTCTTATGGTAGTATTGAGAAGATAAAATAAGATTTTTAATGCCCAAATAATGACTTCCTATCATAATTTTTAATTACTAGTGATGTTATACTTCATATACATAAAGGTGTGATAATTTCTTGTATTCATGTTTATGGAGAGGGATGGAAATTAGATGGATGCACCATGGAGAGATAATATGATTATTAATTATATTATGTGATGTATTAATTAATTTTATTATAATATGCATATGGATGAGGTTTATTATAGTAATTAATTAGTCAATGCTACACAACCATTTGGTAGTTGTTTCTATTTTGAGTCTTAGTCAAATTAAATAAATCATATTTACAAGCCATAATTAGAGATCTATACTTTCAGGAATTCTTAGATGAAGCCTAGATAACTACCACTATCAATGGTTTGTAGTTGTTTAATTCAATATCAGGGGTACATAAAGTAGTCAAAATTATATTAAGTACAAAATATGTTTATGAACATTTGATTGTAGTTCAAGTGGAATATATAAAAAACTCTAAAAATGCATTTCAAGTCATCAAAATTAATTTAGAGGTGGAGTTATATACAAAAATTAGCATGACTGATTTTGGTAAATGGCAGAGGGATTCTTTTTATTCCTATGGTTAGAGGATAGAACCTTATCTAGATTCATAGAGATTTAGACTTGTATAAAATAGTCAAAATATTTGTAATGAAATTGTGATAGTGTTTAAATATTTTTATCAAGTATGGATTTACTTCTTCTATTTATACCAACTTAAATAATAAGGACATTCATATTTCACATCCATTAATCAAATCAAACATTAAACACACATTGAGTTGGAATATATATTCATCCCCTTTGATGTTAACTTCAATGAATAATTTGAACCAAGGTGGGTATTTTTCACAATACTCATTACAAATGATTAAAGCATTAAAATAAAAAAAAATCTCTTTAAAAATAACACCTAAAAATCATACAAATATAGTCCACTTGATTCACAATATGTGTCACATAACCCTATTGCATTACAGGGATCATTTCAACCCTTTCCACCACACTTTGTTTTACTAAAATTTCCTACTTATGAAAAACATGAAGGGCAACTCTGAGCATAACTAAGAAAAGAAACTCCTTACATTAAACAAGGTAAATTATGGGGCTACTACATTGGATTCATCCAATACAAAATTTAAGATCGATTTATCTTTCAAAGTTAATTTGAATGAACCAAAATGTGATACCAATCAAATAATGAACATAAAAGTGCCATATTGAGTTGTATTATAGAATACACGAAGTAAAAAATTTACTAGATTCATAATATGTCCACCATATCTTCTTGTGTTAATATTGATTAGCTATAGGAAGATTGTCAATGTATATCTAATGGCTTCCTACCATAATTTTAAATAACTAGTGATGTTGTACTTCATATACTTATAGGTGTGTTAGTTTCTTGTGTTTTTATTTATGGAGAGGCATGGAAATTGGATGAATTCATTATGGAGTGACACTATGATAATTATATTATGTGATTTGTTAGTTCATTGTATTATAATATGCATATGGATGAGGTTTACTAAAAAAACATAATTAGTCAATGCTACAAAACCATCTGGGAGTTATTTCTATTTTGAGTCTTAGTCAAATAGAAAAAACTCTTATTTATAAGCCATAGTTAGAGATCTACACTTTCAAAAAAAAATGGATGAAACATAGATAATTACCACTATCAATGGTTTGTGGTTGTTTAATTTAATATCAGGGTCACATGAAGTAGTCAAAATTATATTAAGTATGAAATGTGTTTCTAAACATTTGATTGTAGTTCAAGTGGAATATATAAACAACTCTTAACATTCACGATAAGTAATTAAAATTGATTTATAGGTGGAATTATATACATAAATTGGCATGACTCATTTTGGTAAATGGCAGAGGGATTTTTATTATTCATATGGTTGGAGGATAGAACCTTACCTAGATTTATAGAGCTTTAGACTTGTAGAAAATAGTCAAAATATTTGCAATGGAATTATGACAATGTTTAAATATTTTTATCATTATGGATTTATTTATTTAATTTATCACCACTTGAATATGAATAAGGAATTCAATAAAACAAAATTGTGTTAAAAAATGTTTCATTTTATGAGGAGGCAAAAACTAACCAATCTGGAAAAACATTTAAACATAAATTATTTAGTAAAAATATTTAAAGATTTAAACATGATAAATAAAAATAAATAGTAAACATAGTTTTTAAATATAAAAATAATTAATTCTTTTTTTCATTTATTATAATAGTTATTATTAAATAAGTTTATTTATATTTATTAATTTACATGATTAAATTATCTAATAGATATTTGAATCTTTAGTTTTTAGCCCCCTAGAATATCTTTGAGATAAAATTTACCAATTAAAACACTTATGATATGGAGTCATCTTTCTTGAATTTACACTTGTGACTCTATTAGTTAATTTAAATAATTATAACATAATAGATATCTGACATGGTTAAATATCAAATACGATATAAACCAATATGAAGGATGTTCCTTTTTCATGTCCATTAATTGCATCAAACATTGACCATACATCAAGTGGGAATAATTTTCATCCCCCTTGATGTTAACTTCAATTAATAATTTAAACCATGGTGAGATTTTTTCATAATCTCATTGAAAAAAACACGTAAAAGGTATCCAAATATGTTCTTAATTAAAAAAATATCTTGCATATCCCTTTTGAATTAGAGGTATCATTTCAACCCCTGAAACCAAACTTTGTGACACTAAAATTTCTTACGTATGATAAACATGAAGGGTGACCCTAAGCATTACTGAGAAACGAAACTCCTTGCATTAAATGAGATATTAAAGTATGGGGCCACTACATATGCCTCATCCAATAAAAAATTTAAGATCAATACATCTTTCAAAGTTTATTTGAATGAACCAAAATGTGATACCAATCAAATAATGAACAACGTAGTGCCACATCAAGCTATATTATAGAATGCACCACATAAAAAAATTACTAGATTCACAAAGCCTATGGTGCTTCTTATTAAGAAGTTGGTCAAGTGTCAACTCATATCTCTCCCTACATAGGTATAAAGGTTGATATGAGTAAACCTCTTCCATGAGGATATTAATATGTTGAGAATTTATATTGTGATTTTCACTAAAGCCATATGAATTCTACTAATAGATGTTTTTCTTTGTCATATAAGTGTCTGGACATATATGAGTCCCAAAAAATTACACTTGATAGGTCTCCTACCACAGGTTTTCAATCACATTTAGGGGATCATAAGAATTATAAAATATTCAATAATTGGCTACAAGACCATATTAAAATGAAAATTATAGAAGTTCAAATATGGAAATAGAAGTAAAATTATCATCATAGAACCTTGGAACCAATGGTAATGATTTAGAAATAGGCTCTTGCACAATATTAAGTGGAGTTTCATCCACATTTTTTTAAGATATAAAATTAATATTATCTTTAGGAGAAACAAGTGGTGGTGGTATACATGAGAGTGCATTATCACTAGGCATAGTAGGCATACATAAAATAGATGGTGTCTTTGTAACATATATGTCCACTTCAAATTTTTGTCCAGTTTATAAAACCAAAATTCCTCTTGGTCACATTTAATTTTCTTAGTGCTATTATAGGAACATTATTTTATCTATTATAATCAACAAGGAAAAATGTGATCAGCCACAATTAAGATCCTTATCTAGTGAATATAGATACACCTTGATCAAAACCAAGAGATTTATAGTTTTTACATAGATATTACATGATCAGAGGCTATCACTTTACACAAAGAATGAAAAAAAATCATACACTAAATCACTGCATGGTGATTCAGATCTTGATTGGTTTGTGCCTAGTATTACCTTTAAATTTGAATTTATTTTCGCGTTGTCAAGGGTTTGGAATTACTAGGTTTAATTGTCAAATATAATTTTACACTCTTTCACTTTATATAACCCCTCTTAACAATACATATATGCATACATTATATGTCATGATATGTGCACACACACACACACGGATATATATATATATATATATATATATATATATATATATATGTATATATATATATATGTATATATATATATATATATGTATATATATATATATGTATATATATATATGTATATATATATATATATATATATATATATCTGTGTGCGTGTGTACACACACATATTTAACTGAGTAATATTATATATAAATTATATATTTTATACAATATAAATTATACTATACTAAAATATATAATATATAATTATAATTTGATTTCTAAACTATATTAACATATATATTGTATAATAATAATATTATTAAAATATGTTATATAATATATAATATTGTAATATTATATTACATTATATAATATATATTTTTAGTATATATTTTAATATAGTATATATAGATATTATTTTAATTTATTAAATATATCACTTGCCTTCAATTCTACTTGACTACTCCCAAGGTACATTTGACTACATAAATAGGCGGGAGTCCTCAACAAATATGAAATTCAAATTTAGTTTGCAAAATGGGGTCCATATAATTTTAACACATTTTTAAGAGGAACAAAAACAACTGAACATGTTTGAAAAGATATATTCTTATTCCTACATATTCATATTTTTTTCAAACATACACTATAGAGCACTAAAAGATTAGGACAAAGTAGGTTGTAGAGTGTCTGAAGTGTTGACCATATTTGTTACTATCATTTTTGTAGATCCTTATTTTTAGGTATTTAATATTAATAGTGTTTAATATATATTTTTACTCTATCTAAAATATGTGATTTATTTGTATTGACTTGGGCCCTTATATTCATTTCTTAGCATGTTATCTTATGAAATCTCTAAGTTTTAGATAGTCTACCTAGATTATTGTTATGAAAGGGCTCAAATAATTAAACAATTGAGATTACTAGGGTTTTTTAATGCTTACCAATATTAAATATTATTTATTTCCTTGTGTTTGATAACTAATACGGACCCAAATGATGAATTTTAGGGTGATTCAAGATAACAATTTTTAATAACTATAATCAAATAATATTAATAACATATATATTTAGTAGTTTTAGATTTGAAACATTATAGATAATCACCTAGATCAACCAAAAAGACAAGCTTATAACCTAAGAAGGATCCATTGATATATAAATTCTCTTTTCACTTGAAATATGGTGAGATTAAGGACTAGATAATTTAAGTAGAGTAATTAAAGTGTTTATTAGTAATTGAATATATATGTTTAATACATGAGATTAAATTAGATATGGTGATATTTGCTTGATATCATTTACATGTTCATAGAAATTAATACTTTAGGATAATTAATGTAATTTATGTTCCCATTCGATGTCAAAATCATATTTGAGTAGCCTCATTGGTGGAAAAAACCCCTAATAGTCACATCATAAGAAATAAATCCTTATTTAAGTACTCTCTGAGAATGTTAAATTAATGTGAGATTAATATGGTGTTATTTGAGCAATTAATCTTGTTCTTAGGTGACAATGTCAAATATCAAGATCGAGTTAAATTAATGTGAAAGAGATTAAAAAGGTGACATTTTAATGATTCATATTGTGCCAAGGTGTCAATGATGATATGCTTTAAAATATAATAAAGGGTTAATTCTTGACTAGAATCTAATCATTTAGGAGTGATAATGTTCCATATAATTTTACATATAAATAAATTGTAGACTATTTGAAATGTTTTGACATTAATTTTATAATCCAATTTTAAAGGTCAAAACATCAAATAAAATTAATTTCAATTTTTTAATAAATATGGCTTATAAGGGGATCCATATAAAAATACATGTGAATATCAGCCTACCATAATAGTAGGGCTCTTTTGGTTACAATGAATCTCCACTCCATAGTATTAAAGGTGAATTTATTCTTTTGAGGGATTGTATTTTATATTCAATAATTACTCTTTCAAGAAGTATAAATTTTTCCATCTGAAAGAGTCTTAATTTTAAGGAAATTATGATAAAATTCGTGACATAATTATGGAGTTAGAGATTTTGTTATTTTAAAATTGGATGCTAAAAAATTTGATGATGAAAATCAGATTTTGAAGCCCAGTGCAAAAAAATTTAAGCCTAGCATGAAAAATTTGAAGCCCAACATGGAAAATTTGAACCCCAACATGGAAAATTTAAAGCATGGAAAAAGGAAATTCTACTATTGTGAGTCTTGTGAACATTTGTATCTATACAAGTTTTCTATTGTAAAATTGGATGCTAAAAATTTTGATGATGAAAATCAGATTTGGAAGCCCAACTTGGAAAATTTGAAACTCGACATGAAATATTTGAAGCATGTAAAATCGAAATTTTTCTATTTGAGACTTTTGAATAGTTGTAGTTGTATAAGTTTGTTATTTTAAAATTGGATTATAAAAATTTTGATGATTAAAATTAGATTTTGATGCCCAGATGGAAACTTTGAAGTCCAACATGGAAATTTTGAAGCATGGAAAATGGAAATTCATCTATTGTGAGTCTTTTTAACATCTTTAGATGTATAATTTTATGCATTGTAAATAAGTTGTAATAGTATTTTAGGTGAATTTAATATATTTAAATTCTATGTTTTATTTATATAACTTTACCCTCCCCTTTTTCATCTCTTCTTCCATGTTTGTGTAGAGCATTTTCAGCACTATTTTTTGCTCTAGACTATCCTTGTAGTCTCAATCTTTTATTTTGCTTAGTCTTGTTGGTTGTTTCCCACTTGGGCCTGCACATTCTATTTTTTCTACCATAGAGATAAATTAAACTTGAGAGTTAGTTGACCTTACAAAAGGGAAAGAGTTCAAAGGATTCAAGTGGGTGTATAAGACAAAAATGGGTAGACTCCACCAGTTATATTTCAATATGGATAGATTCATCGTTTGGTCTAAATTCTATGGAAAATAGTCACACAATAATTACTTTTCACATTTTTTATCATTTTCATCATTTGGTGAAAACTAACCAATTGGGTAGATTATGCAATAAACCATGCAATTCAAATATCCTTACTTATAAATGAATGAGCAGGAACTGTTACTCCAGATTCATCTCAATTATGCATAAATTTGTGAGCCATTACAATCCAAAAAAATGTTATCCACATCTATGATAATAGAAAATATAATATAATATAATATAATATAATATAATATAATATAATATAATAGGCATTCTCCCATAGTTTTATACTATGGCATTTACCATAATATTTGACTATACCCCCACTTATAATTAGGATTTGAAATTTTGGAGATGGGTAAATGAAATAGTTCAATTTAGTATACAACTTATTTTTGATGAATTTGTGTGTACTTATAGAGTAAATAAATATAATCAACTTCTATTTATTGAGGAAATTGATTACCTCAATATTTGGAGGAGTACTAATACCTAAAAGTCTATGACAAGAAATAGTAGGTTGAGAATATTTAGATCATCCTTACATCCTTTCAGACTATTGATGTGTGTCTATATTAAGGACATAATGTAGATAATAGAATAAAATTTATCATATTAAAGTGTAGGTCCTAGAAAACCTTCGGGCTTCACTCAGTTTTGTTGGAGAGATTATGTGGTTACCACCTTCTAGTTTGCAAGTACATCATACTATAGGGATAACAAAAGTATGGTATTAACACAATCTAGTTGAATTTTTTATGATCTATTTTTTTTTATACTTGTAAATATAATCCTACAATTTTACACAAACAAATGGATATACACAATGAGCATTATTCTAAAGTGATTCATGTTAAAAGGTTCAAAAGGAGGGAGTATGGTAGGGTAGAAAAGAAAGTTCTCTTGAAATAACAAAGACTAACAGATCTATATAACACCTATTTAAAGTAAGACTACTCAAATCTGATTCATATTTGGACTAACATTGGAATGATCTAAGGTTATGGGATGCATATATCTACACTAGACCTCTAGTTGTGAGGCTAGCTCTTCTGAATATGTGAATTTAGGATTTATTATGAAACCTATTATATTTTGGAATGAAAAGAGTACGGAATAAATTGAAATGATTATTTAAACATAAAAATAACCTATGAACTTTAAAAACATGCAAGACCTTATTGCTTTAATGTTTTGAGTATTAGCATATTTTTTGAGTCCCTTAAGCAGTTATAGGTGAAGATTTCATGGAATTGAATATTAAACTAAGTTTGGATCCTTGAGCTCTGCTCTAATGTCTATAAATTAATGCATTCCTTTTAGAGCATTATCTTCTTCACATGTTCACCATTATTTCATTATGAAAATAAACCTCTCCTATATAGATGAATGTCCATGATGTGATGTCCTTTGTATAGATTGTGATAGGGTCTAAAAATGCTTTTGGAGTTTTGAAAATACACAAAGTACCCATGAATTAATCTATGTATGATGATCTATTAAAAATCTCATTACCCTGCTTGAAAGTATATACCCTTGGAGTCTTTATTAAGCATGGTTCACCCACTTGATTGTAGAAGTGCTCTTGAAGCTAGTTAAAGATGTACATTTGTGTTTATTCATCCCTATTTTAACCTCAAATGTATCCTTATTGAGATCTATATGGAGGTTATTCATCTAAATAATTCATGCATTTGATGGTCCAAATAGCCTCCGCAGGCCTGTAAAATGTCTTAAGACTGTCAAACCCCTAATTGTAGCATATTTTAGCTTGGAGCCAAGAATGTAGGTGTCTCAAGGACACTTGATTTAATTTTTAAAGGTTTTTTTATTAGTATTATACCATGTATGAGGGAACAATATGGATTGAAAACCCTTTTATAGCATATCAACATTCACCTATGCATTTGGACCCTGATTTAAGCCTTGGGGTGACTGTAGCCTTCTTCAATTGTATTCGGTTATGAATGTCCATTGTATGGACTATGACTATTCTTGGCCTTAAAGAAGTCATCACTCATAGATATGATAATTGTCCTCCCATATTTTGTAGCCTGATGAGAAAGATTGATCCTAGACCTTCAAAATAAGTCTTTTAGCATATCCTTCCCTTTTGCATTTTAAGGATTATTTTATATAATTTGGACTTATCTATAATACAATTAAAAAATAATATCAATAATATGCCGACATTATTCAAAATTTTATAATTTTAAATTATCTCTAATCTAATAAATGGTGATTATATCCAAATTATTACCATAATCTCCATGTGAAACTTGCATAGAACCCAAAAAAACTATTTGATTTAAAATATTATCTCTCATCTAATTTAGGGAGATAAGTCCAGATTATCTTAAATAGTCCCTTTTTTATGAAAAGTGTTGATTGTTGGTGTATTGTTGTAGATTGTCTTCTCGGTTGTATGTGGAGGTTTTAAGGTGGGTATAACCTATTTGAGTGACCATGATTCCCTTCACTTATTATTGACTCATATTTATGATGAATGATGAAATTGAGATGAGTAGAAGGGGTGATGATGAGGTGAGAAGATGAAAACCATGAATAAAGGGTGAAAGGAGCATGATCACATTGAGAAATAGAAGTATATGACATTGATCATGGAGAATAAATAAGATGGAGATAAAAGACCATGAAAGGGAAACCTAAGAGTCACCTTGAATCATCCTATGAAAAAATGATCCTATCCCCTACCTAATGTATCAATTTGGGGATCATTGCAGGAGGATAAGAAGCTGAATTTAAAACCTAGGAATATGTTAAGTACCTTAACAAATGCTAAACAAGGATTTTGAAATTCTTAACACAATGATGGGATTTTTATATGAATATTTGGATATATCTTAAAAAAAATACATTAGGGAATATTAATATGATGATATCCTTTCCAAGAAGAAAATAAGAAATTTTAAAACCCTTCCTCTCTACTAGATCGTATAATTCTTCCTCATTTGATAATAGACTATATAATTGCACTCTTGTTCCTTATTGATAAATATTTGGTCTTAAAAAATTTGGAAAAAAGGTGATGTATGACATATAAGGGTTATTCATATCCTTAAGAATCCTTACAAACTTGAATTTTCTTGATATGATTCTCTGATGAGGAGAAAATTCAAAAAATTGACTGCTTTCCTTGATGCAGGAGTCTTGATATATGCCTTGAATTAAAAGGGATGATTCATGAGGAAGAGATGACCAGTTTTAAAACAAATTTATCTATATGGAATCTATATGAGTCTAATTTAGCTAGAAAAAATTGTAGACCTAGATTTTCTCTTTCGTGGCCAATCATCTGCAAACCTCAAGAGCTCTTCCTATGTGCAAACTAGTAGGGTGAATGGAAGCTACCAATTTTTTCTATATTTATCTTCCTTTTTACATTAATTTATTATATAACCCCTTTTATTCAGTTATACTCCTTCTCATGAGCTCCACCATATAGAATGACCGCACAAATCTATACTTTGCTTGAAATAATTATGAAATATGACCTTTCTTTGATTTTTATTCACAACTTAAGCTTCCAACACCAAAATTAGAGAATAAAAATGGATAAAAAAGTAAAAAATCATGTTATAATAAATATTCAATCATTTTACACCTTTATATAACCAAGATTGGCATGTGGGAGCCTAAAATGACCCTTTTGACACTTGAACTTGCATAAAATGAGTTTTTCCAAATATGAAACTTATGAATAATATAAATTCATGTATAAAAATATATTAAATGGTATTTTGACTAATTTAATGGCCTTTTATTACCATGTTTTACATTTAAAGATCAAAATTTGACCTTTTAAGCAAAATAAACATAGTTTTTCAAAGGACAATTGCCATTGAATGTCATATAAGTATATCGTAGCTTTATAAAAGGATTAAAATATAATATTGATGCATTTTTATCACATTTTTTGAGTTTATATATCATTTTATACCTTATATATATCAAATTATGCTAGAAAACTTCATGACAAGTCATCAACCATCCTCTTTTTGCCATCTTCTTCAGAGCACTTTTAGATCACAGAACCACATGAAACTCTATCAAAACCTTGGAATAACACTTGAAACTATGAAAATGACACTAAAAATCTCACTCTTCACTTGACATATAAGACACTATGATGACCATAATTTTTTTTTATTATAGAGGTTGGAATTTGGCCATGAAAGGCCAAATTAACAATAATTTCTTCTAAAAATAATGAAAATGAAACTAATAAATATGAGATCCTAGTGTTTAGACCAAAAATATAATAAGTGAAATGAGGATTATAGTGTGAATATAATGCACATATATTAAAAGTGTTCTTTAAAATGATACCTACATTAAATTTTCTTAAACACATTCACTGGTAAAGTAAGATGAAAATAGAGCATACATAATAGACTTTGTTAGCCTAGTTGAAAGCACAAACTAAAAAGATGCATTCAAAACACTAATACTATATTTTAACCATTAAATAAATGAGATCATATATTATTAACAAAGTTTGAGAGACATGAACACATGAAAATAATGTAAACAGTGAGTTAATTATTGGAATTTACTTTCTCTTTACATTAATTCACAAAATTATATCTATAGTTTATAATGAAGGGGAAAACCTATATATATATATATATATATATATATATATATATATATATATATATATATATATATATATATAGGTCATTTGAATGCCTTACATGGTTACAAATGAACTGGGTAACATGACACCTATCAGTAGACAGGGTCTCTAATGTCTTAAAGTTAAAGAATATTCCATATTCAAAATATGGGAATATTTTAAAATGTAATTTGAGGGATCATGGGACATGTTTGTTATTAAAAAAAAAAGCCAATAAGTGGTTAATTTTTTCCTAAGGAGATGTGATGGGATCATAATGGTATTAGTTATGATGAAGCTTCTATTATAAATGAAGATGGGGTGCTAGTGTGAGTTGATGAAGAATATAATATAAGAGGAGCTGATGAGGTGGTGATTGCTAACATGGAAATTTATTTTGGCCACCAACCTACCCTTTCCATATTTGGTAGCATTTATTGTACTCACTATCAATTAATCTTGTATTGATGATAGGCTCCGTCATTAGCTTGGTTGTGAATCTATCCATTGCATCATACCTACTTAGGAGAGGTCCCATATATTTGTTGATGGTCTAAGACTTCTCTATTCTTTGGTTGGAAAAGGCTTATAAATCCACTATATTTTTTTTTAAGGTCACCACTTTATCCATGGCTTAATTTTAGAAGTTTACCATGAAGTTCTATAGTTGAGCCCTGAAGGCATCCTTACTAATGATGAAGCCATCTTTGTTATCCAAGTGCATAATTTTGGCATCCTTTAATAAGGAGATAACTTGGTCACCTTATTGCATAAGAGATGTCCCCAGACACCTCATATATTTAATCCACTTGCTCAAGTTCTTTCTCCTTCCATTTACATAGGACTAAGCAATGATCAAGTCCTAAAAGGGAATTATGTTTAGGTCCTCAAATTTATTCATTCTAAAAAACATCATTATTTTTAATTATCTTAATGTTGTATCATTCATATTTAGCTTCTACCTTGAATACTTTATTGTATATTTCATCTCCATTTACCTTGTACTGAGCCAAGGCATTCATGATATTAAACATCTCTTCTATGACTTGTTCCACTATTATTATGGTCTACTCTAGTAAGGTGGCCTTGTGTTACTATTCCAAGTTATCCATTCTTTATTACATTCCCTTAATCAATATAGTAGCCACATCCATAGTTTCTTGGAGATCTGAGAGGGGTTCCTCTTCATATTATTGTTGTTGGCCCTACCTAGCCTTATGTATCTTTTTTATCTCGAATAAGGTTTCTTATGATTCATATAGGATTGTTTAGTCAGGGTGGGTGACCTTCCTCTTGGTCACCCTATTCATTACCCTAGACACCTTGTTGAATTCCAATGCAACATGAGGAGGGTCCATTATAACCAAGTCTAGGTTCTCCCTAGTGACTAGTTGCATCTACTTGATCTATTATTTATTTGAAGATCCACTTGGGTGCTCTCATGAGGGAGGTAATGGTTGAGTTGTAGCTATCCCTTGGAAGGCATATGTCTAGGAGGTATCAATGGTTGTGACCAATGTGAATGGATATTTAGGTGATGAAGAAGCACTAGAGATAGCTGAAGAACTAACAGAGAATATGAGAACTTATGGAAACATGACAATAGGAATCTTCATAGGAAATTTTATGTTGGGTCTACGCATAAGCCCAAGTATGACTGAGGGAAAATTGGTCATTAGTAAGACCTTGGAAGTTGATGATATGGTGAAAGGGTTGATGGTGGAAAATTAAATGGTTATAAGACAAATTATGGGTCTAGTGAGGGTCCTATAAGGTTAGATGTGGACATGACCCAAAGTTTGGGGGGTTAAAATACACTCAAGGACTATTTTTTGAAGAAAGAGGGGGTATGGAAATATGTTCTTGACCTATAAAATTTAGTCCTTCTCTAGTACAATGAAGTGGAGGTGATTCTAATGTTAAATTTGCCAAAGTAGGAGCTATTGTTACTCCTATGGAAGGTGTGGCCAGCGTTATAGTATCACTTTGCACCTAATATGTGCTACCAATTAAAACCCCAAAGGTGGAATCCTACCCAACTTACTTCCTAATTCCAGTCCCTCATTTCTACAAAGTAGGAGACAATGCCTAGAGTATTATGCGATTGTGTTGTAGGTCAACTATCCGTTATTATTCAATACTATGAGTATGGATATGATATGTTGATGTTCTTTCTTGAGTATCCTTGTGCTTGGATACCTTAAAAAACCTAGCACCATCTAGTTTTCCTTTCATCTAATTGATCTTATTATTTGTTAGCCTCTTTTTAACTTATTTATTATTAGTTGCATTAGGGTAGAACTACTCTCTATCCTTGTTCTCATGATGATATGTGATAATGAGATCTTCCTTATGTCTGATCTAATGATCAATTTTTAGTTACATAGCATCCCATTCCATGTCAGTATATTTCTCAAGATTAAAATTGGACCTATGTTTGGTAACATCTATGATTGAGTGCTAAGTTTTAGTATTGAATTGGTTGATGCTGACCAATTAGGGGTACACTGGCCCCCTTTTATTGCTTTTCCACACAAGAAGGCAATCTCATGCTCAACTAGTTGATCTAGCACTATGGTGGGAAATCTGAATGGGGATATCCTAATTCTCTCAACTCTAATTATTATGTAGTCTAGGTAGTACCAATAGGCTCACATTGTGTTATGGCTTGTATTGATCTTTCCTAACAACCTTGGCATAGTTTTTTCATGGATGGATTTGTATACAATCAGGTAGAACTTATCAATAATATTCCACATCTCCTTCATGTATTTATAAATTATAACCTTTGTTAAGACAAGGGGGATGGTCCATGTCATGTTTGTGTCCCAATTAGTAAATTGGGGGGAACTTGAGAGTGGTACAGATTGAATCAACCAAGTAGGAATTCATATAGAAATGATTTCCTTGGTTTACCATAGTCTTGTTTATTTTGACAACCAAATTTTAAGATATGATCTCCTTAATGGTAGGGGTCATGGAGTTATCTATAATCATAGACATTAGTGGAACCCACTTCTCATCCACATGGTTAGTGTCTTCTACTCCATTCTCACCCCTTTTATAAAATGGGTGATGGGAATATAATTTAATTTAGATGTGTAAAGGAAAATCCCTAGCTTATTTTCCAAACTTCTCAAGACTTCTTTTATATTATGTGAATCAAGCCATTGGGTCATGATGTCTTGATTGTAAACAATTTCAGGATTGGGAAAGTCATAATAGGATTGAAAATCCAATTCAATTATATAAGTGATATGATTATTGAAGTTGAAATATTTGATCATGTGATCCATACACCTGGAGTGAATGAAAATTTGGTGGACTAAGTCCACATAGGAGAGCACCTCTAGATTAGATGTAGCTTTGTGTAATCCTACAGACTTAAGTACCAAGATGTTAGACCTTTCCTCTACAACATTATGATCTTCCTTGTCCTCACTATCCTAGTCTACCATCCTGTCCACATAGTAGAATAAGTCATTTTAGTTTTTGTCATATGTGGCCAATGTAATTAATTAAATTTGGTGTCTTAAAATATTGTGTTTATTCCATAAGAATATAGGAATGGGACTTGTTCTATCTTGGTGGCTCTAGACACTCCTACTTTAGCCACGAAGTCTAATTTTTGATTGATGAACTTGCAAATTACTTAGATGTCGAATGAATCTTCATAAGTTTCTTAGAAAATGATACATAGTACTTCAAAGTTTTCAATAGATAGTAATGGTGAATGTTAAGCTTTAGATTTTTAAATCATGGATTTTTCTTAGTTTTTTTAATTACAAAATATAGGCCATAAATAGTATCTTTCATTTGCTTTGACATAAATTCAAAGTGGATCTTTGGTTATGTTCTTATGGATTTGAAAATTCACTTTTGGAAATTGGCCAATCATCGCTCTTGGTTTTCCAACTTGTCTTCTCATTTATATTCTTGATTTTTTTTCAGGTGACTTAGCTTTATAACCACCAAATCAAGTGTCCATTATCTTTTAATTCATACAAAAAATTGGTACTCATGGATAACAATGTGTCTTTTAGTGTCATTATTGACACATGTCTGACACTTAGTGTCCCTTCATGTATTATAGTCTTCTGCTTTGGATATTGGGATATCTAGGTAGGCAACATGATTATTTTGGGCTAACATTGACTTGGGACCCATACTAGCTTTCCAAATGGCATGTTTTCATTAGTTCCTGCTATCACATGGTTATATTATATGAAACTCTCGATGGACCCATCTATTATGATACCTTACCACATGTTTCCCTACCATTGACTTCATTGTCTTTAATTGTTGTGTGAATCTAACTCTTTCATCCTTATACTGATGTGGCCTTAAAATGTTTTTTGGTTTTCAAAGTGAAAAGTTCTTATTTTCTCACATTGTCATGTGGCTTTATTATGTGAAATTTTTAATGGACCCAAATGTCATACCACTTTGCCAAGTATCATATTTTAATTTGATCTTCCATTCATTAGGTTTCATGGCCTCCTTTGATCATAATATTATGATGAGATATGGGTCCACATGTCATTAATCCATTATTTTCAAATGCCACATGGAATTCTTGTCACATCTAGCTACGTAATATTAAGCTAGTTACTACCAAGTTTCATCTTATCATAAAGTATTTATATAATGAAATTTAAATATTGCATATTGAATATGGGACATGACTGAGTTCCAATTGGCATGATGTAATAGGATCATATTGTCATGAGAATTATAAAATAATAGAAGCCTCAGAAGGCCATGATCGAATACCACATTGAGTTTTCTCATCCAGTCATGAGGTCATGAACTTTACAACTTCTTCATAGTCTGAAACAATGTGACTGGGTGACAAGTTTAAACATCCCATTAGATCATGTTTTCACTCTATTTTTTGAAGGTATAATGATATGTGATAAATTCCATAACTTATGTGACTAAGTTACCAATGCATGTGGCATTGTTACGTGTCACTTAAATCTAAGTTGACATTAGGATTCTTACTAAATAGAAAGGTCTATTATATCAAATCCCTTGTAAAGACATTTCTGATCAATATGGAAGGTATTCCAAGGCCTTATATCCTAAGAGATAAATTGAAATAAAATTCTAATCATGTGCTTGTTCAAGGTATCTCCTAGGAGATACCTCGAAAGAAAATTCTAATTGTGTGCATGTTCAATGTATCTCCTAGGAAATACCTCAAAATAAAAATTCCAATCATGTGTATGTTTAAGGATTCTCTCAGAAAGAACCTTGAAATAAAATTCCCATTATGTTCATGTTCAAGGTATCTGTGAGGAGACCCTTTGAAATTACTACAAGGCCCTTCAAAAAAATCCACTTAGAGATAATTTGAATGAAAATTATAATCTTGTGCATGTTCAAGGTATCTACTAGGAGAACCCTTTAAGGTACTACAAGACCCTTAAAGGTATCTCCTAGAAATACTTTCAAGGGCATTTTTGTACCATCAATGCTACCTTTAAGTTATCTCCTAAGAGATACCATTCAAACATGCATAAAGGTATCCTTGAAGGTATTAAAAGGCCCTCCAAGGTATCTATATCTACTAGGAGAACACTTGAAGGTACTATAAGAACCTTTAAGGTATCTCCTATAAGATACCCATGAGGGAATTGTTGTATTTTCAATGCTACCTTGAAGCTCTCTTAAAGCTAAGTTGGTTTTAGGGTTTTCTTATAAATAAAAAGGTGCCATAATTATATCAAATCCCTTTCAATGAAATTTTTAATAAACATGGAAGGTATTTGAAGGCCCTTCAAGGTATCTCCTAAGATGTGCCTTGAAATAAAATTCCAATCATGTGCAAGTTCAAGGTATCTTGTATGAGATGTGCCTTGAAATAAAATTCCAATCATGTGCATGTTTAATTTATATCCTAGGATACACCTCAAAATATAAATTCCAATCATGTGTATGTTTAAGGTATCTCTTAGGAAGTACCTTAAAAGAAAATTCTAGTTGTGTTCATGTTCAAGGTATATATGAGGATACCTTTTGAAAGAACTACAAGGACCTTCAAAAAAATATCATAGGAGATACTTTCAAATAAAATTATAATCATGTGAATATTTAAAGTATCTAATAGGATAACCCGTAAAGGTACTACAAGACCATTCAAGGTATACCTTAATGGGCATTTTATTACCTTCATGGCTACCTTGAAGGTATCTCCTAAGAGATACCTTTAAAACATGCATAAAGGTATCCTTTAAGGTATTATAAGGCCCTCCAAGGTATCTCTATCTACTAGGATAACCCTCAAAGGTAATAGAAGATCCTTCAAGATATCTCATACAAGATACCTTGAAGGGCATTATAGTACCTTTAAGGCTATCTTTAAGTTATCTCTTAAAGTTTTTATAGTATCAAGGTTCTTACCAAACAAAAATGTGTCATGGTTATATCAGATCCCTTGAAAGGACCTTTGTAATCAACATGAAAAGCATTCCAAGTCCATTCAAGGTATCTCCTAAGATATATCTTGAAATAAAATTCCAATCATGTGCATGTTAAAGATATCTCCTAGGAGATACCTCTAAATAAAATTCTAATCATGTACATGTTCAATGTATCTCGTAGGAGATACCTTGAAATAAAAATTCTAATTGTGTGTATGTTTAATGTATCTCTTAAAAAGTACCTTAAAATAAAATTCTAATTATGTGCATGTTGAAGGTATTAATGAGGAGACCCTTTGAAATTACTACAAGGCCCTTCAAGGAAATCCCCTTAAAGATACATTGAAAAAAAATTCTAATCACATGCATGTTCAAGGTATCTAATGATGTTTTTATACACACCAATATCATAATGAGGTAGCCCCTAACATTTGAGGATATCAATGGAGGTGAACTCCACTCCAAAGAATGAGTTGCAATTATGTGGTCTTAACAACTAGGTGATATAATTGTAGGTAGGGCATGCAGGTTGTTAACATGGATTATGAAAAAGGAGTGGTCTCTAAAAAAATAAGTAAAATCTAGATGAGTTGGAAGTTGGATGGTTACTAATCTAGAGTGGGTAGGTCTAAAAATAAGCTTAAAAGGAGGGATGGATAGAGTAGAAAAAATAGCCTCTATGGATTAATGAATCACATATTTTGATATTTTATAAGTGGACATGTGATTTCAAATATGATGTCTATTACTAGCATCTTTTGTACACATACAATCAGACATGGTCAAGAAATCTAGGATAATATTGATATAGGAAACTCACAGGCCTCAGTCAAAGGTTAACCCTTTTAGAGTTATTTCTTTCACACTCTTACTAAAGATATTATGGTTTATACTAGTGAGGTATCTAATACATCAGTTGCACATACATAGAAAACTAAATAAAATGAAAACACCTCTACATACTTAGAAATATGAATCAATCAACTGAATTGCCAATAATCAATTTAATTTGATAACCATTCAATAGCTAATGCAAATCTAAGTTTATTATATCAATCATAATAATAAATAACCTATTATATAATTTTGTTCAATAATAATTATTAATTCATACAACCAAAATAAGATAAGCCTCATAACATAAATATTGGAAATAAAATACACAAACACATAAGCTGACAATCGAAACTAATTCTACTCCTGTATATTATAATCTTCTAACCCTTTACAATTGTGTGTTACATGTGTTTAAATAAACTTTGGGAAGGGGTTGCCTCATCCTATATATACATGAAAAATAAATTCCATGTCATAGTTAGAACATCAATTCTAACTGTGGTCTCAATAATCGGATAAGTTATCTTACACTTGGCAATAGTTACAGTCAACCTTTACAAAGTGATACAACATGTGCATGTTTACAAAATGAATAGGCAATACAATAATTTTGAATTATAAAAAACCTATAAATACAAAATTGATGCCACTATTTATAATATACATGCACCAAACTAGCTCTTTAGAATTAGTCAACATCTGCAAGGATGCATTAACTTTGGTGGGAGTTGTGACTATAGGAATTGGTGTCAAACTAGATGTAGGAACTTTAGTTTGATTCTTATTTACTTCTAACTCAAGAATATACTTATGATCCACTTTATGATATTAATTTATGATATCCATGTTTAGAAGTGAGGGTCTATATACCTTGCCAAACTGCCCTAATAGCTTTGGGTGTTTTGCCTTTGTCATTTGAAAGTTGATTTTGAAAATTTCAACTTTAGTTACCTTTTTCCTTGTAAAACTTAGTTCCAATTCAATATATTATAGTGGAAGCCCTTGTAAACTTTACTTGAAATTATTTGAATCTTCTTAAAGAAGCTAATCAAAATTTATTCTGATTATCAGCTTTCCTATAGTGTCTTTTTCCTTTAACAATTTCAAGTCATTTAAAATCAGCAAGATGAGTGCTTCATGTTCCTAGTATTTGGGGACCAATGCCCCAACTGTTGTTTCCCACTCTCTTGCTTCCTCTATTATAATAACCACCAAATTGAGAGAATTTAATTTGATTAATGGTGTCATGAGGTCTAAATGGCTATATGCCTTATTGGTTGTGTATAAGATCAACAATTTCAACTTACTCATATCTACCTTCAAATAAATAAACACTTTATGAGTTTTGGCAATATGAGGGGCTAATTCAACCCTCATTGCTTCCAATGCCTCTAAATAATTATATAATTTTGAGTTAGCCTCTTGTACGTCAGCCTCAATACCTACTAGAATGTGAACCATCTATTATTGTTCTTTGATTAGCTCCAATTTTGCTTCTAGATCCTACCTTCCCTATTCCATGCCTCATGTAGTTCCAATATAGCATCTTTATGTGCTTCAGCTAGGGACTAAGAGTATTCATTGTAGGTAGATTGTACCAAATTGTTTGTTTTTCCTTTTAGATAAGGCATAGACCTTTTTTCTTTATTCTAGAACCATCACCCTACCATCTTCATCATCTAACTTCCTCTTTCTGACCTTTTGAATGCTCCCAAAAGGATTCTCAAATAGGTTTGTTATTGATGGGAGATATGTGATTTTAAAATTGGGCATTTGAATAGCCTTGGCTCTCATATCAATAGCCCATGGAGGAATCACTATCTGATTGGGGTCAATCTCTTGTGTGTTTTTAACCACAACCTCTTCCTGAAGATCTTCAGCTAAATATTATTTTTTGACTGCCTTGAGGATTATGTTAGGAAGGAATGGCCAAATCATCTAGGACCAAACTAAACCACCATATTGGGGGATTCGATGGACCATGACGACTTATTTTTCCCTTTTTCCCTTCCCTAAGCTTATGATGGTGCTATTTTAGGTTAAAGTGGTAGATGGCATGTGCATATTGATTTGTGTGTATGAAACATGGATTTGGGTAGTGGCCATGGTTTTTTCGATTTTCCTAGATGCCCTTTTCTTCTTTATAGTCCTAACTATGGCAATCCTTAAGGGAAAATTAGTAGTGTCCATGATGGATATGGGTGGTAGTGTGGGAAAAGATGGAGTAATTGTAGTGCAGTACTCCTTTTCTACCTTTAGAGTGACAATAGGAATGTGCAAGAGAGAAGAGCAATTTAATGAAACATCAAGGGTGAAAGTGATAACATCCACCCTGGGAGTCTTCAACACAACACTTAGTGGGACTGAACAAAAAATAGAAATAGATGTATAAATTAATGAAGTATGGTGTAAAGGTTTATCCTTCTTACCCATTGACTCATCTTTAGTTAATTCCTTATGTGGATCAAAACCCACCATTTTTTATTTCAACTAGTCAATGATTGGTCTAAGACTTATTTGACATAACTTGATAGTCATGTTCTTCGCCCTCCTTTCTTGGAGTTCCTTTTGTTATTTTTTCCAAAGTATTAGATCCCTTAAACTTCTACCACATGGCATCCCAGTGCTTGTTTAGAATGAATACATCCTCAGTTGATCTTGATGTAGTGACAACTCGACACATGGCTACCCAACACTCATTTAATGTTAATTCCTTTTCACTAGGATTTGAAGTAATGCCATTGGATGATAGAGTTGAAGGGGACCCAACTTTCCATCATAGGCGATCATGCAGAGACACCCACATGGAAACATAACTCTTATTGCGATATATTTATATTCGCTAGGATTTGAAGCAATGACATTGGCTGATAGAGTTTGATAGGGACCCACATTTTAGTCATAGGGGAGCACACAGAGACCTCTATGTGGAATCATGTTGATTTCTTGAGGGGATCTTTTTTTTTATAAAAGTTTGGAGTTGTGTCATTGGTAAAAATGAAACGATTCCCATCTCTAATGGTATAATATAGGTAGTTCTATAAATGAATGTCTAGCACCATGATGCTTCTCCTAAGTATTGTGGCCATCAGAGAATGATGTGGTCACACCATATCTGGGATCTAAAAATTGATTGCAATGATAAGCCCAAATTCTTTGTTTAGTTCTAATAGCCTCATCATTAACATGATGCTAGGATTTCCATTTGTCATTTCCATAGAAAGATGCCACACCTATTTCTTCAAGACTCTTTCCTTGAAGAAGGGCTGAGTTATCACTTTGAAAATTACTAGTACTTTTGAGAGCATCCATTTTGTTATAATTCTAGGATAGTAATAGAAATAGTCAATATTTTTTCATTTTGTGACCTTAATAGGTGCCCCTCACAAGTATTATTAATCCTTTTATGCTATGCCCTTTGAGGCCTTTTGTATTCTATTATCCACCTCATAATGAAGAAGATGTGGTGTTTTGTGTCCCATTGAGTGAATATTTCTTATTATCTGGTAATTCCATTTTTTTCTTATGTAGTTTCAATTCTTGTTTACATTATAGACCTTAATTTATGCATTATTTTACTTTAATCATGTATGATGTCTAAGGATTTAATCTATTTTATGCAATCATAAGTTAATGTTTTAAACAATATCAATGTATTTCCTTAGTCTGTTTCCATTTCTATTTCTCCCTTATCCCTTTTACCCACCAAATCAAAATAAAGAGTTAAATTATAAAATATTGAAGGTTTCTTTATAGACTACATTGGATTCCATACCTATAAAGCTTCCCATTGAAGGTTGTTTCACCTAAATTGAAGACTTTAAGCATCAACAATTTATTCTTTTTTTTCATGCCTGATGGGACCAAAATACTAGTCTAAATGACTAGGAACCCAAGTTTATGGTTTGTAGGGCCATTATGAGGTTCTAAATAGTGAAGAATTCAAATTTGATAACACCACATCTAGGAGTTCCAACTTATCAAAGGATCATAAGATGTAATTCTACTCAACAACAATTATAAATGACTATCCAAGGGCTATAAAATAACTTCATAACATGGAATAGTAGTAGCCTACTTATTCCCCCAATACCCTTAGCCACATGGGACCCTATCTTTATGAATGCCTTAAAATCACTCCCTAAATTCTTAGGCAAAGATTTCAAGAGTGCAATAGAACATCTCCAAGATGTCACAAATGTATGTACTATGCACTATGTCACAGAGCAAAATGTAGCCTTAGGAATATTGGCCACCTCTTTTAAAGTGCAAGCTCTTGATTGGTACTAGTCATTACCAAAAAATTCCATAGCCAATTGAGATGACTTAGATAATATATTTTTTTGAGTAGTTCAATGAGAAGGTAGATTGGTCATCACCCCTATAAAATTTATAACTATAAAGAGGGCCTCATAAGAGGCTATTATAGATTTTAACACCATGTTCTATAAGACCTAGCAAAATATTCCAATAGCATCTTAATGGCCCATAGGTATGGCCATTTTCTTCTACCTCAAGGCCTTCCACTCTGACATAACCATCATGATTCAATACCTTAGAGTACAAACACTCCTGGATGCATACGAGATTATAGTAACAACCACAAACAACTTAATAGATGCAAGAAAAATTCCTCCTCACTTGTCAATGTTAATGTTCTCAGAGATATCAATTCCACCACTAGAACAAGTCCCCAATACCTCAAAAGTACCACCTTTTATGTATATATATTTTCCCACTCAAGTGAGCATGTTCTTTCAACCCTCGATGGCCATGGAGTTAAATGACATGAAGTGTATCTCATGGAGTTTTTCCAATGAGATAATAAACCTCAAAAGGAATCAATCGATACTTCTAAAGGCCCCTTTCTAGATCTACCAAGAAAAGAGAACAACATACCAATAAAACCATTAATAGGAGAGCCAAAGGCCAAACTACCAAGTGCCAAATCATCAAGTCAAAAAATAACTTGGTCTCTAGCCAAAACAACTTGGCAAATGATTATAATTCATGATGGTACCTAAGTAACAATGCACATGGACCCTAAAATTTCTATAGAGGCAATCTACAACAAAAAATCTTTAAACAATACTGATATGGGAATACACCTAATTCAACCTATCAATATTAATCCCTAGGGGTGGAATTTTTCATCTTAATCATATATATGCAAGGGATGTCCATATAAATATAATAATAAATAACCCCAAAACATGCACTTTACTCCTAGATAGAAGTTGAAGATGTAGTCTATGTAAGCAAAGTTCCCTTCTTTAAAACTCTGTAGGTCTATTATGACTATTTTATGAACTTTAAAAAGATATTGGTTCAGATCCTAGAGGCTATCACAAGGCCGAAAGTAACTCTAAAAAAGAGTCTAGTACCCTAAAAAACACCTCTAACATATCAAAATTGGGATGAAATAATGCAAAATAAATCAAAAGACCCCAAGGTTTGACCTCTAGGTTTATACAATGTGGTGGAGTAGCTAAAGAAGGTTATGGTGAAGGTGTCCCTCTATAATGTCCTATCTATTCTCGATGGAGGAATGGGTAAAACCCACATGAGGAAAAATAATTATGGAGTTCTCATAGATGAAGGGTAAGGAAGATAGTACAAGTGCACAACAGTAGGTACCATCCATATTCATCAAATGTAAATGAAAGGTAATAAATTTAAAACCCACCCCATGTTATTTGATGCTTATCATTGAGAATAATCTATTATAGAACTCCATGATAGATTATGGTGATAGCATAATGGTGATATCTAAGAAGATCATAGATGTGTTATAATTATAATATGAACCCTTAAATAAAGGGTTAATGCATTTGGATGGAAAGAAGGTTAAAACCATAGGCATCATCATGGGTCTTCCCATAAAATTATATTCTTGTCCTAGCATTGTTGTGTCTCAAGATATTGTAGTGATAGAAATCCTACCCATCTTCAAGATGTGCCTATCAAGAGATTTCACCAACAAGATAGGTGGGTAGCTATCATTGGTTTGGTCCCATCTAATCCTTAGGACCAAGTATGGATCAAAGTTAAAAGTATTGTTTGATCCACTACATTTAGGGTATATAGTAGATGAGGCTATGGTAAATTTTAAGGCAACACAGACTTCTTTCTCTAAGACAAAGATGTACCATGCAAAGATGTTCAAAGAAGAAAAGGTAGTAGATACCAAAATCTTAGAGGAAGAGGCCCTTCTCAATTAAATCATTAAGAATGATCCATTCAAAAACTTTGACACCACCAACCTTAGAACCTATGTATTCAATGATAAGGACCAAATCATTCTCAAAGTCATAAAGAGTAAAGAAGATCAGAGCAAGGATCTTGAAAATAATTCTAAATTTTGTACTTTGTATTTTGACAGTGAGAAATATAAGACCAACTTTAGGGTGGGAAATTTATTAGTATCCCCATCTAGAAAAGAAACCCTCCAAGTTTTCTATTTTAAATTTACATACACAAATAATGAAGACAAATATGAAGCATTAGTCCACAGCCTTAGCCTTGTCGAGCAGATTGCCATAAAGTATTCGATGATTTTGAATTATTGGTATAGAAGGTTATAAGGGTTGTAGCTATAAATAATGTGTGCATGAGGTCATACCACCACTAGATATGATATTTTATTGAAACCTTTGAAGCCCTCAACTTGCATATCACCCATAGAATCAAGAATACAAAAGTGAATTGGATGGTGATGATTGGCTCCTGATTTGACCTAGTGATAAAATTATTTACCAATGAGAATCAGTGTAGATGATCATTAGAACCACTATTTTTAACAATGACTAGAGTTTGAAAGTATTTGAAAGTAACACATAAATCATCATGTTCCTTCATTAATCATGTGAATTTGTGGAAAAATTACAATAAAAATTTGAAGAAGCATATGGGGATCAAATTATGTAAATGAAGACTAAAAAACTAGCAAAAGGGATAATTACCTTATAAAATCTATTTGACTCTGATGATACAAGGAATGATAGATGAAATTTTGTTTTAGATAAAAGTGAATAATCCAAACTCGACATCAAAGATGGAATAAAATTAAAGGTCAAAAAGAAATTTCCCTGAGAGGACAAGGAGTGTTTGATTTATTTTTGTGATAAATATGAAGGGGTTAGTGCATAAACCTATGATGATTTGAAAGGATATGACTATGAGGTCATTCAACACACTCTATACCTTATCAAAGGAGCTAAAGTTGTTTGGCAAAAGGAGAGGCCAATTAACTTTAAAATTAAATCTCTCATGGTTCAAGAGCTAAATAAATTGATTGACTCAAGGAATATATACCTAATCAAGCATTAAACCTGGGTATCTAGTCTAGTTATGAAATGAAATAAGAGTGGAGACATCTAACTTTGTATATATTTTTGGGATTTGAATAAAACATCCTTAAAGGATCATTATCCCTTCCCCTCTATGGAGTAGATCCTCTACACAATAGTAGGTGTAGAAATGTTTTCTCTCTACTAGATGGATTCTCTAGATAAATCAAGTGTGGTTAAAGGAATAATATCAGCACAAGATCACTTTCACCACAAAGTGGGCGCCATCACATATGCAAAGATTCCATTTGGACTCTCAAATATTGGGGCTACTTTTTAATGAGCTATGAATGTAGATTTAATGGGATGATAAACAAAATCATCCTCATCTACCTAGATGACCTCATTATGTTTTCCAAGAAGAAGGAAGACCACTTAAATCATTTAGATAAGGTTTTCCAAAAGTGCCAGGAGTTTAAGATTTATCTCAACCCCAATAAGTATGTTTTTGAGTTCCATAAGGCATGCTAATCAAGTACATGGTATAAAAAGAAGGGATCACCATTGATATACAAAAATTAAAGGCCATCAAGGACCTAGCTTTATTGGTGAATAAGAAATGGGTTCAATACCTTTGAGGAAAGATCAATTTCATAAGTAGGTTCATCTATGACTTCATAGGATTGGTGAGATCAATCATGCTAATATTGAACAGAGATCAACTGTTAAATGAACCCCTGAAGGAAGAGTATAATTTGATAAAATCAAAGACATGATATCCACTACTCTAGTACTAGTCAATCTGAAATTATCCAAAGACTTCATTATGTATGTCTATCTATGTTAACTCAAAAAGAAAAAGAATGGGGAAATTAACACATTATCAAATTATACTAAATAAACCTATTTAGGTATGAATTCAAGTATAATTGTTTTGAAAAATAGGATTCCACCATTGTCAAGAGCCTCAAAAAGTTTAGGCACCTTGTGGCGGGAAGCAAAATATTGCTTTATGTGGTGCACTCTAGCATCCATGAATACATAATGGAAGGAGAGATCATGATGAAAAGGGCCAATTGGATCACCAATATCCTTAAATATGATATCACATTAGGTTAACCAATGTAATTAGAGGAAGATTAATTTGTGAATACATGGGCCAATGTATAGATACCCCGATAGAAGAACAAGACACACCTGAAATGGTTGTGATGAATCAATATCAGACTAGCAAGTCTTGGGTTGTTTATAGGATCTGATACATGTAAACTTATCAATATCTTTATGGTCTCCCCATATATAAAATTCATTTATATAGAATATAAGGGGTTAGTTATGCACTAATCAAAGGGGTCCTTTTCAAAAGGAACTTTGACAAAGATTTGCTCTATTGTGTTGAGAAACATCAAGATAAGAAAATCCTCTAAGATATGAATTTTTCTCCCCTAAGGGGCCACTTCTCATTAAAAACCACCTTGACCAAGACCACTAATTTGGGGTATTAATGACCAACCACATTTTTTGAATCCCATCAAGCAATAAATAAATATCATAAATGTTAGTTATTTATGGGGAAGAGAAAGAATTCAACCATGCCACTGACCCTGATTGTGACCAATGAACCCTTTATGTATTGGGGACTATATTTCATTAGTATGATTAGTCCCATATCTAGTACAAGACATAAATATATACTAATGGTAATTGACTACTTCACTAGGTGGACCAAGGCAATCTTCTTGAAAGAGGCAACTAAAAATGTGATCCTCAACTTCTTAGAGGAACTTGTGGCAAGGTTCAACCCACCTAAGATGATCATCTCTAATCATGAAAGGGCCTTACTTAAATCAAATATCTCTAAATTATCACTCTATAATGGTATCTTTTTGAATACTTTGTCTAATTACTACCTATAGGGGAATGTGTTAGCCGAATCAATAAATAAGAACCTTATAAGGATGATCAAAAGCATGGGTGCCAATAGACAAAATGAGTGGCATATGCACATGAAAATGGCTCTATGGTCAGACCAAATTACACCTAAGAAAATCCTAAAGACATATCTGTATGAACTTCTATATGAGAAAGAGGTAGTCATTCCTTTGTCATCATAAATCCTTACCCTAAAACTTCTAAAATCTCTCAAGATTGTAGAAAATAGAGCAATGGAGGTTAGGTTGGTAGGGTTAGTCAACCTAAAATAAGTAATAAAGTAGGTGATAAATGGAAAAATAACTTAGTAACAAGTAGTTAAGTGGTGGTTTGACAAAAAGTCATCAGACCTAGGATTCCAGCCTATAGATTTGGTTCTCGAGTATGATCAAGGGGTCATGACACCTAGCCAATACACCAAGTTTTATTCTCTATGGGCATATCTACTTCACATTATTTATAATAGGTAGGGAAATGATTTCAAGTAGGAAGAGGAAGAGGGAAATATGTTGGAAATCATGATTAACGGGATCGACTTGAAACATTACAACTAATTTACTTGCTTTTCCCATTATACATAGTTAGTTTCCATTTCTGATCCTATGTTTCCCTTATTTATTTATTTATTTTTCCCTTAATTTATTATCCTTACCTTCGCTTCTTCCTTTTGAATAAGTTCCATGGCATAAGAGGATTCCCTATTACTAGGTGTCGTCACCTGGATTATCCTAGATCTTAGAAACATTATCTAAAAAAGTGGTATCTACCCTCCACTCCCACCATTAATTTCAAACACCCCATATTGTGTGATTTCTCATAAAGATCACCACAAATAAATTTCTATTTTCTCCTTGAGTGGGTGTTTCACCCTTACATTTATGGGGTGCCCAAGTTTAAATATTTACATGATGATCATGCCTTGTAGTATTGGCTTATAAATACCCCTCTCTGCATCTAGCCTAACACTTATATTGATATTTTGAGATCACTGAGAAATTGAAGAGAGCATAAAGAGCAAAGAAAATTAAGCCAAGAATAGAGAAATTTTATTGGTGAGTTTGATATCTAGTGTCTTTAGTAAAATATAGGGTGAATATGATAAAATGTCTTGGGATGGAGACTTATACTTCCTCATCAAGAGGAATAAAACATTCGAGAAAGAAAATAACACATGGGTCAAGTGGTTATGGGGATCTTCCCAAACTATATATGGTAAACAAGTCATATGCTTCCACCCCCCACTTTACCAAAGCCAAAGGTATCAAAAATCAAGAGCATAACTAAATGTCATTATAGAGATTAATCATTGGTCATGGACATCGTTGATGACATCTATGACCCCTAGATGGAGAAAAACCCTTAGATATCGAGGGAGGATGCCCATTCCCAAATGCTAAAGAAGTTTTGGAGGAATGCATATGAGTTTTTTGGATATAGAATATGTTCTTCAACATTGGAACAGTACATGGTGCCTCTTTTGTACCCATGCCCATAGATCATTTCCATTTGCATATATAGGTATGACATCAACATTAACACTATTATGGGAAATGAAAAATTAAGAGTGAAGATCATCATAGATGCCATAAGGGATATGCTTTAACTCCCAAGTAATGCCTAGGCCAATATTAATAGTATGGAGAGTCTTTAAAATATCTGGGATACCTAGGTTCTTAGGGTGGACTTCCTCAATTTCATTATCAAGAGAAACTACAAATAAGTCCATCATCTACCTCTCTCCCCATTGTAAGCTTCCCCATGTAAGACTTGAAGGATGCCTCATCTATGTTTGATTTCATATTTGGGATAGATTCAGATGCTAACATCACTAATTTTCAATTGGGGGTGCTCTTATTCCTAAAGATGGTGGGCAATGAGGGGGTGTATAGAATGGATTTCATTGAGGCCATCACAATTGCCATGAAGGATGAGCTGGGGAAATTTTCAATAATAAATAAATTCCATTATTCCTCCTTCACCTCATTATATTTTAGCACTACAAGTTATTCTCTGATTACCTCACTCTCAAATCTTTTCAAACAAGTACTATCCCCAACATGGTGACCCCCATTATGATGTGGACACATGTTTTATTAGTCACAAAGGGCTATTATGATTTATTGGAAATATTTTTATACCCCATCCTCATTATCCTCATCTGAGAGGCCATTACATTTAGGATAATAGACTTGTAGCAATCGTTGATCATCAAAAGCAAGGTTTTGATCCTTTGGTTTTTTAGGAGGCATTTCACCTTCATTCAGGCACATGGATTCATAGGTGATCCCTTCCAATTCCCACACCTTCTCATGAATAAGACCTTGGCCCTAGAGTTGGCTCACTATCTCAATGTAGTTGACATAATATATGGTGCAAGCCATAAAAATAAGGGCCTTTATGACATACCCTTCACAAGAGGAGGCATGATGGTGGTGAAGAGGAAATAGGAGCACCTACTCATGTCTAATCTTATGGAGCTAGGCTTAGAACTGGTTGGTGATATATGGATCTATGATCTAGTTGGTTGCATATCCTCCTTGAAAGATGATAGCCCACCCAATCACCAAATTGATTATACCACGAGTAATATAGGTCACCCATGGAGGATGACCTGAAATATTTTGTATATTTATCTCAGATATTAGTAGATGCCCATAAACCATGTGATTCTTTCTGTGATGTGGTCCAAACATTCAAACCCTCCAAAATTTTGATAAAGGGACTAAGGTCATAACTCACTAGAAGAGATTGGAGCCAAGAAAAAATAGATACCTATTCAAAACATAGGTAAGAGATTGGCAAGATGTTCTCAAATTTTTAGGATGAAGAGATAGATGAAGCTTTCAAAAATTTATAGGATGAACACTATCTAGAAGAGGCCCTAGTAAAAGAAGGATTATCTATCGAAGAAGAAGTAGGAGAAGAGGAATAAGTAGGGGAAGACACCCTTGGTAGGGAAGAGGGAGACGTGCCTCTAAAAAATAAAAAGGAATTCTTGGAGATCTTAAGGTTTTCAACCTATATACCTCCTTTGTACTCATACACCATAGCCCCACAGTAATAGCAAGCCTCTTCAGGGCATCCCATAGCTAGGTTACCTCAGCCCAAGTGGCTTAAGGCACCAATATATGTCAGTACACTAGAACCCCCTTAAAAGAAGGTATACTTTTTATAACCCTTTCTTTACACCTCCACCTCCTTTTTCACTTACTCATCTCCATTACCCAGCCAATTACATCTCTAGACCGACTTTCCTCTTCACCTATGCAACCTGCCACTTAGCTCTCACCAATTTCCTTCACTACCATGATCTCCTCCCTTATGCCTTTAATTATTATCCTCCCTCATCATTGATATTAGCTTTTATCAAGGTGTAGTTTCCTTCCACTCCTTTCTGTGGTCTCTCACCTTTCTTTCCTTCTACCCTCATCCTCCACCCACTCACCTCTAGGAGAATAACATCCACTATTTTGAAATAACAAGTGATTATTCCATTTAGGTTTTTCCAAAAATCCCCTTCATAGGGAAGAACATTATGGAATAGGAGAAAATCCATCATCAGATAGATGCTACAAGGAAATGATGAGAGGCCCAAGTCTAGAAGAGAAAAGGGAAATAGGCCAGTGCCATGTTGGAACCTCACATAGAATTGTTATTTGACCCAACACAACAATATCTCATGATTGTGCATATGACACCTAAGGTATTTAGACCCCAATAATAGATGAATTCGATGGACTACATAATACAAGTCATTGGCCTAAATCTAAACTAGGACAAATCCACTAATAGGGTCAAGGTGATGGAGGAAACATTGAAGTTTGTAACCATATAACACATTACAACAGACAAAATGTAACTTGCCAAGTTAATGTCTATGATTGATTGACACAACACTAAGGAAACATCAAAAGACTCAGATCTCAACAAGTTGAGGTTTGATCTTAAGATCTGCATCTCTAATGAGAGCTTCCAAGCAGAAGCTAAAATATGAATTATCATAGAGGCCAAGATGGAAGACAAGTAAAAAGAAATTGCATAGACAAATCATAATCTCTTAGATTATAATCAGGAATATATACAACTATAATAGCAAGAACAACATGAGTCCTTGGTCAAAGACCAAGAAATTACATAGCTAAAGAATGGCCTTGCCACCTGTCCCTAGACCATGGAGATCCTCCCAACGGTTCAACAATTATACATATCTTATTGGGGGAAGGATAAAGAGCATGGAAATAAACCTAAATCTAAAATTTAGTTTCATCATAGACTCATAAAATCTAAGCTTTGAGGTAAGCATGTCCATCAATAAAGTCATCACCTTCATGTCTCCCAAAGTCCAAGATTCATAGCTTATCATACAAAATCTTTTAGGTGCTTCAGATAAGACATTACAGGAAATAAGGGTGTCTAACCAAAGGCAAGTGATAATGAAGGTTAATGAATTTATGGGTTATATCAAGGTAGCTACCAAGTGCAAGGTATTTCTTAATGCCTTAGAAAAAGTGGTCCAAGATAGGTGGGGGCACATTAAAAAAATAGTATAATTGGGATTCCCCTCCCCATTATTGGTAGATAATAGTGTCCTACCAGAGGAAAAGATCAAATCAATATTGGAATAGAATAATGAATAGGCCATGCTTATGTCTCTTAGGCAATCAACAAGTATTTCTAAAGTGGAAACCATATTACAGTTGCTCACCTAGATTGAGTTCCAAATGCTAATGTTATTTCAAGGTTTCAGTAAAATATTCTTTAATGAGATCATCAATATGGATAGAGCCTTTAAGGATATTAAAAATATGTCCCAACCTAAGGAGGAAGAGTGGACACCTTTGAAGGTAGACCTTCAAAAGCTATGAGTTGAAAGCCTTTCATCATGTTTATAAATTTTGCCTCAACTGGTCTGTGTACCAAAGTTTTAGGGTTCTCTGATCTGAAGGTAGATGTCTTCTGAGTCTCCAATAACTATGGATCAAAACTCACCTTTTTGTTTTAAGCAATCAGTGATTGGTCCTAGACTTACTTGGTGCAACTCGACAATTATGCTTTTGACCCTCCTTTCCTGGAGTTCTTTTTGAGATTTTTTCATAAGTTTTGGCTCCCTTCTACTTATGTCATGTGGCATCCCAAAACTTATCTGGCATGAATAAGTCCTTGGTTAATCTTGATGTAGTGATAACTTGACACATGGATACCCAATGCTCATCTGATGTCAGTTCATTTTCACTAGGCTTTGAAGTAGTACCATTGGTTGATAGAGTTAGAAGGGGACCAAATTTTCCATTATAGGGGAGAACATGGAGACACCCACATGGTAACATGACACTTATTGAGAAATGTTTATGCCCACCAATATTCGAATCATCATCATTAACTAACAAAATTTGAAGGGGACCCACCTTTTAGTCATAAGGGATCACGTGGATACCTCCACATGGTGTCATAACACTTGCTTGAGGGGAATTTTTTTTTTGAGTTTTGAGTTGCACCATTGGTAAAAATGAATCAATTCCCATCTCTAACAACATAATAGAGAAAGTTTTGAAAATGAATTTCTGGCACCATAGTGTTTCTCCTAAGCATCATGGCCTTCAGAGGATGATGTGGTTGTGCAATATCCAGGATCTAAAAACCAACTATAATCATGAGCCAAAGTTCTTCTTATAGTAAACCCTTATGACCATCAATCATAATTATCATATAAGAAGGATATAAATAATAGTAAACCCTTCCCACTTGTGTTTTAGCTATGATTTGTCCAATTCTATGGAGTGGAAAACCATGGATAGCCCACCATACTTGAGGATAGATATCTTTATAAATTCAAACCATATGATTTGTATATACATTAATGTGAATGAACTGATAATAATCACAAATGTGATTCTTAACACAATCTATGGCCAGGATCTAGAGCTCATTAAGGACCTTATACATTATGCCCATTATGACATCCAAAAGATTATACATCATGTAGAAGTGGAAAATTGGAGTGGGACATTTGATTTTATGTAGGACTTGCTCTCTTAAATAGAAGCTTATGATTTCTCCCAAGATGAAAGTTTCATTATTGGTCATCATAAATTGAAGTAAAGCTACCCAATCCAAATTAAGAAAATGGATGTTGGGCATGCCATACACCCTGTTAAGTACTACAATTCCAATCCACACTTGCATTCTAAATTTTTTAATGGGGGTGGGTTTCTTTCCTTTATATTTCATGGTTTCCCCAAGGAGAAGCCATGATCTTAACACCTTAATCATTTAATTTTTTTGGTTCTATGAAACTAGTTTATGCTCATCAAAAAATGCATCTGGAGTTGGTAGTGATAAATACCTTTTAGAGTTAGCTCCAAAGATGTATGTCATGAATATTTGGTTGTCTATGTGGTGTATAAATGAATCTTATGTAATCTTCCATATAAATAATAAATCTCATAAAATTTAAATGCAAGGCATCACCTCAGGCTTGGCCACAACCAAGTGCAATGATTGTCTCTTTAGGGAGAACAAGTTTGTAATGAATTAGTATTCTTTGGTTGATAGATTTATATCTAGCTAAAACATATGGATAGAGTCCACAATATCCCATAATTTTGAGTAATTCCCATACCTATTGTCCAAGATGGTTGTGTCATATACCATTTTTATGAACTCAATCGAATCCTTGATAGATAATTACAATGGTGGAAGTGATCCTCTAAAGCTCTTAGATGATGATGCCATTACAATTATATGTAGTGATTTTAATATGTTTATATGATTTATGAAAAATTCTTCTCTACTAGTGGCTTTTTTACTTTTTAATGGATTTGTAAGTTTCTAGGGCTTTCAATCATAGGATAGCAACAGAGATTAAATTCATTTGTGATCAATGAATACATTAATGGCTATACAGTATGTATATAGCCTTTAACATTAAATTATAGTTCATGTGTTATAAATGACCAATGTTCATATGTTTTTTAGTATCTACATAATTCAAGTCTTGTTAGTTTAGTTGGCAGGTGACCTGAGCAAGTATCGAGAAATATTTTTGCTTTATTGGCTAAATTACTGGGATTTTGGTAGTCAAAAATTATGAGTTAGGTTTTGTTTTGGGATGGAACATGTAAAATATCCAAATAATTATTATAAACACAAATCCCAAACAAAAATATTGAATACCAAATCTATCGAAATAAATGTTCTAAACAAAATGCCTTATAAAAAAAGTCCAAAGAGCAAAATCTTGGAATTACATAAATTTGATGATGACTATTTTAGATAATTTAATCGATAAAAGATCCCAAACACAAAAACCAAAGACACAAAAAATGTCTGAACAAAAATCTTAATAAAAGTCCCAATTAAAAGATAAGTCATTTGGAACAATTATTTGGACAAAATGTCTAAGATGGAAACTTTGAACAAAAAGTCTGAATGAATAGTCTTTAATGAATAACACCTAAACATATGTTTTGAAGAAAAAAATTCATGAAAATAATGCTCAATAAAAATGTTCAAAGACCAAAATTCCCAAAAATAAGGCCTAAGAAAAATGTTTGAAGACCAAAAATCTTGAAAAGAAGGCTGGAGCAAACTGCCTAAAGACCAAATATTGAATAATTCCTCTAAATAAAACTATGTCCCAAAAACCCTACATAGTTTAGCAAAAGTTTCTGAATGACATTAATAAATTTAGTCTAAAAAATGTATAATACCATGATTTTAATTCTAAGTGTAAATGCTAAGTATCAATCCAATTAGAACTTTGCTCAAACAAATAGAAGAAAGGTTCAACAAATAAGGCCAAAATTTAAAAGTGGGCCCCCATTTTTTGAGGAAGAAAAGGGGGATGTTGGGTAAAACATTATCTAATATAAAAACCCTTAAAGGCACTACAATAAACTTTAAGGTATCTCCTAAACCATAACTTAAAGGGAATTTTAGTACCTTCAAGGCTACCTTGAAGGTATCTCTAAAGATATTTCTTTCAAACATGCATAGAGGTATCTTTGAAGGTATTAGAAGTCCCTCTAAGGTATCTTAATCTACTAGGAAAACCCTTGAAGGTACTACAAGATCCTTCAAGGTATGTTCTAGAAGATACCTTAAAGGGAACTATAGTACCTTCAAGGCTACCTTGAAGCTATCTCTTAAAGCTGAGTTGGCATTAGGGTTCTTGCCAAATAAAAAAGTACCATAGTTATATCAAATCCCTTGTAAGGACCTTTTAAATCAACATGTAAGGTATTCGAAGGTCCTTTGAGGTAACTCCTATGAGATACCTTGAAATAAAATTCAAAATATGTGCATGTTCAAGGTATGTCCTAGGGGATGCCTCAAAAGAAAATTCTAATCATGTGCATGTTCAATACATCTCCGAGCAAATACCTCAAAATAAAAAGTCCAATCACATGTATGTTTAAGGTATCTCTTAGGAAATACCTTGGAATAAAATTCCAATTTTGTACATATTCAAAGTATCTATGAGGAGATCCTTTGAAATTATTATAAGGAACTTTAAATAAATCCCCTAAGAGGTACCTTGAAATAAAATTTGAATCTTGTGCATGTTCGAGGTATCTACTAGGATAACCCTTGAAGGTACTACAAGACCCTTTAAGGCATCTCTTAGAAGATACCTTGAAGGGCATTATAGTAACTTCAAGGCTACCTTAAAGGTATATCCTAAGAGATACCTTTCAAACATGTATAAAGGTATCCTTGAAGGTATTAAAAGGCCCTCCAAGGTATCTCTATCTACCTTGAAGGTATCTCCTAAGAGATACCTTTAAAACATGAATAAAGGTATCCTTGAAGGTAATACTAGGCCCTTTAAGGTATCTCTATGTACTAGGATAAACCTTGAAGATACTAAAATAACATTCAAGGTATCTCCTAGAGGACACCTTAAATGGCATTATATTATCTTCAAGGCTACCTTGAAGGTATATCCTAATAGATACCTTTCAAACATGTATAGAGGTATACTTTAAGGTATTATAAGGCCTTCCAAGGTATCTCATAAGATATATATTGAAAGACAATTCCAATCATGTGAGTTCTGAAGGTATCTACTAGGATACCCATTGAAAGTACTATAAGCTCTATCAAGGTATATCTTAGAAGATACATTGAAACACCTTGTAGTACCTTGAAGGGTACCCTAATGCATGTTGAAAAGTATCTCCTAGGAGATACCTTATACCTTTAAAAAATACATTAGGGTACACTCAAAGGTACTATACATCCCTTAAAGGTATCTCATTAGAGATACCTTGAAATAAAATTCCAATCATGTACATGTTGATGGAATATTAGTAGAGTTTCATGTAAATTTTCTCGAACATGCAAATTATAGGGATAGCTTGGGTTGCAGGAAGGGGAAAATAATCATGATATCTTGAGTGAATTTAAAAAATATTTAATTTTATACATAATAGTAAATATAAAGATAAAATAACATGGCATTAATAATTTTGTAACATAAACAACATAATACAAGATAAAACAAGTTAAAACAAAACAAAGTAACCACTACATACTAGGCATACATAAAAGAATCTTAGGAAAACCATAACAAAGCTAGTCTATTAATATCTATCACACATTAGAACCATATTATATTATATAAAAGAACTTTATATAGATTTTTACATGGATCTATCTCTTCACATTATAACTTTTCATTGTACAAAAAAAAAAAGAGTCTTGGCATTCTTATATCTATCTCTTGGCTAACAAGGCTGAAGACATACAAAAGATCATATAGATGACAAAATGATACACTAAAAAATGTGTCCACCAATTATACACTTTTTATTTTATGAGGCCCTACTCTATGTCCAACACTTTCCCAAACATAAACTATTGTTTCATCTCGAGACAAAATTTGAACTTTGATCTCAGCTAAAGCTAGAAAAGATTAGCCTTTCTCAAAAGTGACAATAATCACTCTAGGTGTCTTTTACCAATTTAAACTCTTTAAGAACTACTTATCTATCCTTTTAGGTATTCAACTAACTAGTATACCTGCCTACCTCCCTTTCTAGTTTTCCATAGACTAGTTAACCAAGTGATCATACTGGTTAGGGGTTTTCAACCAACCTGACCCTGCTCCAAATGCTTATGAATATGTTACAAAGTAGAATTTTTTCTTAAACTATAAAACTTGAACTACACATTTACCTACTACAGAGGTGGTTCCAATGTTTGGCTAGGCAGCTAGGTAGGTTGTAATTACCCAAACTACACCTTTATATCTAGCTTTCTCTTTTACAATATTTCTTAGAACTCCTATGATGGAATGAACTTAAGTTCATCTATGATATACGTAATATCTCAATCAACCTATGAAAGTTTATGATTGAGTGTTTTATAATTATAAAGTATTTCCCACACTATGGTAATTAAAATACATAATGGAATCTGAATGACCATAAAATTATGCACATTTTTTTCTTCTACGATGATAAGGAAGTCTCTAGAGTTTGATAGTTTAGGATAGATATCTAACACAATATCATCCAACCTATTTGAAGTCCTTTGGGATTGAATAAATAGAAATGTGTTTCACATTATCTTATTTTACCAGACTTGGAACTTCTTCATCATGGTATTGCTAGTGTCTAAAAACTATTGAAATGTGTCATTTAGTATTTCTCTAGTAGCCATTTAACATCATTACAACTTTAGCTTTATCCACTGTTACAAACTTTAGTTTTGAAAAATCCAAGGATTTGTCAAATTTATGCCTCCAATCAAGAATTCATTGAATTATATTTTTAGATTAATGTGCAATAATATATAGAACCTTTACATATTCCTCTAGTAGTTCACAAATGTCTTCTATTTTAGCACTGATAGCCTACCCTTCTGTGTCCATTTTATATGCATTCACTCAATCCTTTGTTATCTAAGTTAGAAATGTAGTGAGTTGTTTTCCTTAGACATTAATTGATCACTAAGGACTTTCATAACCAGAGTAAGACAAGTGGAATTTATGAGTTTCCTAGACTTAGTTATTTGATTTTGTGTTTTCACTTTCTCCTTGCACAATAAAAAAATAATATGTTCCAAGTATGAAGCCTTTTTTACAATTTATTTTTGGAATGTAGATAATCGTTCAATTTCTTAGACAATAGTAGCTATGAAACATCCAAATACGTCTCCATGGAAGTGGAATTAAGCATAGTGGATGTGGCTCTAATTTTGGCTAGAGATGGCATAAATTGAGCCAATATAAGTAAGAAAGTGTTATAAAGAGATGATGTGGTAGGGACATCCCATAACCATTGGGTATAAGGGAGGGAATTTGTCATTGAAGTCTCCTCTAGTTCACCTAATTGGGTTGCATCCTTATGGGATGCTATGTGTTCTGCTTATACCTTTTCTTTAGCTTTATTTTCTTTAGTAATATATGCCCCACATTAGCTTGAGCCTAGGTTTTGGCCTTAACATGAATTTGGGATATCTCCTAAAATTTTCTCTACCCATATTTTCGGCCTTGGCATCTACCTCAATCATAGATTTGACGTCAGTCTCCACTTTAGCTTTGGCAACAACCTTAACGTTTTCTTTGGTAGCTTATGCCTCTACCTCATGCTTAGCCTCCTGCTCCTTCTGGTGTTGTTTTTTGGCATCTTTCTCTCATACTTCTTATTTTATTTACTTTTATATCTATGTATCTTGTGCCTCTTTATACTTGCATACCACCTCTTCATGCTTCTTTCTCTTCCTTTTAACTTATGCTTCTTTATATTTCTTTCTCTTGAACTGAGCCTCTTTAGCCTTCATTTTCCTGAGCTTAGCTTCTTCATAATTGTTTTTTTATTCTTCCTCCTCATTGAACTATTTTTTTATTATTATTGTGCATATTGGATTTCCTACACAACTGCTTGTTCCATGGCATCTTTCTTCTTTTTGTTCTTCTCTACTTTTCTCTTTTTCCTCTCTTCTTTCTCTATAGCTTTCTCCTCATGATCTAGGGTATCTTATGCAGCATCCATTTCTTTTATTGGATCTAACACAATTGTATCTAGTGATCCCTGCATTATATATACATCATCTATATCCATATTATATTATGAGTGCTTTAAATATTTGAATTCCATAACCACAAGTTTGCACACAAAAATATTTCTCAACTTAATTAGAGGGACAAGTGTATCCTTGTGTATCCTCGTGACCCTAGACTTCATCTAATGGTCACTACCTATTATGTTTATCTCTTTAAAAGATACCATACATTATTATATGGTGGTTGAAGGCCTGGACCAATGATGAGTACATTGTTTACAAAATAGTGGCCATACGAAACTCTCTTCCTCTTATATATCTATAATCTGTATAGATGATAAACCAGTTGCTAGAAATTTTTAGAAAATTTCTACCAAAATTTCATGCTAATATTCTTATTGACCTATAGTATCCACAATAATAGAGGGAGGGGTTTACTTAATGTCAACAAAAAGGTCACTACTTACCTTATTCTACACTTTAGAAGAGTGTACTACTTTCCAAAAAAAAATATCTTCTCCTCCTCCTTATTATAGACCTCTTGGCCGATGTATTTGGTCATCTATTGAATAAATTCTTATTCATCAACCCATAATTTTATAAGATCACACTCACAATATATTCTTTTCATAATGGGTTGTCCAACTAAGACTTGGTTTTCGTTGATTGCTTTTTGGCCAGTGTTGGTGATGCTCTCTATGCAAGTGCCTTCTATTTGATTTTTTATTGCTATGGGGGAGATGCAGACTGATATGGTGAGGTTTGTGGTTGTGTAGCTAGATATTATTTTTATTACTCTTGCCTACATTATTGTGAACTTGGAGGAATGGTTCAAATAGGTTTCACTAACCTCACAACTAGCATTGTCTGTCTCCATACTTTGGCTTGTACTTCAACCATTATGATGAAAAATGGCATTAAAGTCATACTTTGCATGGATAACTCCTGAACCTTTATTTAAATACCATTTTACAACTTAGTTATCAAAGCATGCTTCACCAAATATTGCAAGACATACTATGGAATTCAAGGGTATGACCTGATCAAAGAGAGAGCCTCAATCTACAATGTGTTAAACCACCCCAGTTGCTCATAACATTTCCATGTCTTAGTCTATTTGATGCCTACGAGGGTATTAGCAAGCCCAAAGTTCAAAGTAACATTAACTTGGCCTAATGGGGACTTATATTAGGTGAAACATAACAAAAAAACCGGAAATTGATATTGGGAATTTTACTTTCTATCTAAAAAAAATTATCAATATTTGTGGTAAGCTTAGATGTGAGAAACTTAGGTTAATTAAAGTTATCATTCAGGTGTATCATGTGATACACAATGTCAATTATTCCTTTTTTTGCCTACTTGGCCTACTTTATTATCTACCGAAACCTCTTTGTAATATACTCTACTAGAATGAGCATTGTAACATCCTCAATGGAGGCAATTGGGGTTCCTATACCTGCCCTAGTGTGAAAATTCTCCTAATCAAATGATTGAATTAGCAGTGTGGTATACTTGTATGGAAATAAGGATTTTTACATGATTGAGGAGGTCTATGACTCTTGCCATGGTCTATGCATTTATCTAGATGGTGATATCTTGGGAAAAATAAATAGACCCATAGTTGTATATACTTAATAAGGTATGCATGACCTGATTTAGTTATTTGAATGTAGGTAACTTGATTAACATCTTTTCATCAGAACCCAAAATTGGATGTTGAAGTGCAAGATCTCTTACTTGTGCCCCTGGTTGTGTTGATGGGGAAAAGAGAGTAACTTCAACTATTTCCACAAAGTCAAAGGGATCTGGGTTGTTGAATTTGGTTTGTCAAATACCTATCCCAAACCCCATTTCCTCCTTTTGCACATATGTGAGTGAGATCAACAACTTACTTCTATCCATGACTAAACCTACAATATGTGCTATTTTATTACTTTGTTCTACCAAAATTTAGGTCTTGATTACTTTTCATAGGAGTATATCGAGAGAATATAGTAGAATACTCTTTTTTAGCAAAGTATGTAATGTTTTGGAGTTGATCATCCCATTCATTTTATGGATTTTAGAATCCAATTTTATCTTTCCAACCTCTTTAAATTTACTAACTACTTGTGCATGAGTGATCTTCCTCATATTTAATATTTTAGCTTTGATAGTGACATTTTTTTTCTCCCAAATCATGAATTTACCCCAAACCATGTCTTTGATGTGACCCTATGTCACTTCATATAGCCACTTTATTTAATGAATCCAAATTTCATATCCCAACTTGATCTACCTTGAACATGATGCAATCTTTTAAAATGCCATGTCATTAATGATATTTCATGACCATTAGTGGTCTTTCTACCATACCTATCTTATCACCACCACTTTATTCAACTTAATTTGAGATTGATGCAGTTTTACAATGACTAAATATATGTTTTAATTGAGGAAGGTAGTTATCAAAACATTAACTGTTGTGAATAAGGTCTCCTTAGTAGGTTATTCTTGAAACCTCCTTCCAAATTCATTCTAAGGAGATTGATACTCAACAGTTTCCCATTATCATTATGATAATGTAGATTGCTCACAAAGTTAGAGATGAAGGAACCTTATGATGTTGTTCTCAAACCACAATGTGAGCAGGGATTGGTTTGCGTATTTCAATTATTTTTTAGTCCTTCTAAGGCATCTAATGTAAAACAATTACAAAATCTGGGATGGGGCTGGAATAATGGCATGTAGTTGAACACACCAAAAATACCTTAAATAGCATTGGTGTACCCAACAATACCCTATATTAAGTTTTCCTATCCATTATGTGGAAGTTTTTACAGCAAATTTTCCTTCATCTCCTTCTTTGGCAAGTACAAAAAATGATATTTTACATTTCAGACTAATTTATTAAATGCCTTTTAGGAGTATTGTACTATGTATGTTTTGGGACTTGGTTTTATTCGAAACTATTTTTTTAATATTTTATTACGAAATTAATTTTATAGTTTTATTTGTAAGGGAAAGTGTTTGGGACTTGATTATTAGACATTTTGATCAAAACCTCTTTTTTATAAACTTTACAATTTGGGGATTTTTCCTAGAACTTAGTTTAGGAAACTTTATGCTTCAGGGTTTTTGTTCGGGACTTGTTCATCAGATATTTTTTTTGAAAATTGTTCTAAAGGATTTGTTTTTTTCTATATTTTGACATCAAAAATTTTGTTGAAAGGATCTATTTGAATATTTTGTTTGAACATTATTTCAAATAATTTGGTCTTCAAACATTTTCTCTTCTTAGATGTTGTGATGTGAGATTAAAGGCAATAAGGCTTAAGCCTACAACCATTTATACATATTGGAAATATGGTCCACTAAAAATCTTTTAGCACAATGGTACCCTATTATTAGACTTATTGAATTATGTAGAGTCTTTTCCATCTATTGTGCATCTTCCCTGGAAATGTTTTGAACCTGCTATCATATAATAACATTATTTGTTCAAAATTAAAATCTTTAGATCTCAAGTTATGATTATGACATTCCTTATGAATCGATGTGAGAATAAATATTAAAATAATCCATTCACTATTAATGAATACAAAATGCATTTCCACTTCAGAAGGAGTTTTTATTATTATTTCTGAATATCTCTTCACATTCACTCATATATCCATAAATCGACTGTCCCTCACATGCCATTGTTATATCAAATCTATAGAAATAACCTTTTAAATAAAAATTAAGGTTATTACAAGTTCCTTTAAGGTATCCCCTAGAAGATACCTTGAAAGAAAATTACAATTGTGTTCATGTTCAAGGTATCTAATAGGAGAACCCTTGAAGGTACTACAAGACCCTTCAAGGTATCTCCTATAAGACAATTTGAAGAGCATTATATTACCTTAAATTCTACATTGAAAGTATCTACTAAGAGAGACATTTCAAACATGCATAAGGTTACCCTTGAAGGTATTACAAGGCCCTTCAAGGTATCTCCTAGGAGATACTTTGAAATAAAATTCCAATTTTGTACATGTTCAAGGCAGATACAAGGAGACCCCTTGAAGGAACCACAAGACCCTTCAAGGTATCTCCTAGGAGATACCTTGAAATAAAATTACAATCATATGCATGCTCAATGTATCTCGTAATAGAAACCTTGAAGTTCATTATAGTACCTTCAATACATCTTCTAGGTGATACCTTTCAAACATGTAGAAAGGTACCCTTGAAGGTATTACAATGCACTTCAAGGTATCTCCAAAATTCTAAATTATCTTAACAAGATCTTATTTCATAAATAGTCACTGAGATATATCATCTAGAACTACTATGGCACATTCTTTATTAACATAACTTAATTAACTCATAAGAAAACTTTAAAACTACTATTTCATATATCCAAAAGCTAAGATACTAGATCAATGAGAAGCAGTGGAAGAGACCACCATACAACATAACTACAAAATAGGTTCAAATCAAACTTTTGTGTCTAAAACAAAGGATCAAATCAAATATAGGATCACAAAATATAATAAGCTAATCATTTTACATAATTTTTCTGAAAATAACCATTGTTCAATATCATTTTGTATACTAATAGAATACATGGTTGAATATTGACCTAATTAGTTAATTTTATCTATGCGACTATTCTACTCTTATGCATGTTTGAAATGTATCTCCTTGGTGATACTGTGAAAGCTATTATTTTTTGGATTGACATTTACCATGTCATTAAGAAAAATGTTATACAATACCTTTTTACCATTTCTAGGTTTTAACATATCTCCATGCTTATGTTATGCTATAAATATAGCTTTATCTCCTACATATAGGTATAAATTGAACTAATTTTTGTAAATAACTTGATTAACAACTCTTATCATATCTTTTGCAAATATTTAGGCTAAAAAATTGTACATAAATGGCTTTCGAATGTGGAGACTATGTTTCTCTAATAAATAATGACAAGGTCATTGGTGAAGGAATAATACACAAAATGGTAGGTCTAGATGCTAAATATTTGTAACCCATAAATGTCACTTCCACATGCCATGATGAGGAAATACTTATTAAATTTATAAGTGTTAATATGACTAAATCCTTTGATCTGATTCTAATGCTTCTATTTCTGATAGCTTTTGTGGATAATTTGGGGGATGTAGTTGATAGTTTTACTATATGGATCACAAGAATGATGTAACACATCACAAACAATTTTTTTTAGACAATTACATAGAATAAAGACATAATAATTTTAGTTCAAATCTACGTATACAACCATTTAAATAAGAAAACCCTTTCTTGGATTCATTTTTTTGATATATCTATGATCCTACCATGTTTCAAATCCTAAGAAAAAAATTTCTTAGGAAAAAGGTACATTTGTTGCACAAATGTACAACTCTTGCAAATGATGAAAAAGTGTTCTTGGTTATGTTGAATTTTCACAACCAATGGATTTTTTTGGTTTCATTCTTATCCTAATGTTATAAAATGAATTTGTAATTTATGTAAGGTAAGTTATACAACATTTTGAGATTTGAAGTATACAGGTAACTAAAACATCAATCATTAGATGGCCTTCCAACAAATAGTGGACATAGAGACTTACAGATCAATCAATCTACCATACATGATACCAAAGGAAAAATAAATTGTAAATGTTTAGGAAATAGTGGATAATGAATTCACTCCTTTTTTGACATTCCTAGCTTAAAGGCATCCAAAAAATTAACTCATGCCTATAACTACTTGGGCTAAAAAGGAAATCACCCAAACACTTCACTCAACCAAGTGGAGTTTGATGAAAGCATAGATAATGAGATTTCAAAAATGTATTTAGATAAATGTTGTACCAAAAAATGTACTTAGTTAGGATTATCATTTAAGATGCTAAAATATGCAAGGAAAAAGCTTCCTGATTCCACCATAACAGATAGGAGGAAACATGTCTTGGATGCCCTTTCTACGGGCTTGTTTAAGAAAAATAAAAACAAAACGATGATTTATTTTTAGGGTATAGATATCTATTTGGAAGATTGGATAAAAATATATAGATTGAAGATAAGTACCCTTTTTGAGATTCAAAATTCTCACAAAAATGGGGAAGAAAATACATTTCATGTAGGGAGATTTTGACAAAAGACACAAAAGAAGATGATGGAAACTAAAGATTTGTTAGACCAATTGGTGGATGATTTTGTAGATGTTTATCCATGAATAACATGTAAAGTAGATATATATGTTTCATGATAAAATGATTGACATCTTCCAACATCTTTCACTCAAGAATTTATGAGGTACCATATCAGTGCATAATAAGTAGATATGGAATATGAACCAATATCTCAGGAAAAATTCAATAACATGTGGAGAACTAATTTTAATGATGGTACCATTACCATGTCTGATGACTTTACTAAGTGCAAAACATGCATCTTTTTGACTCAACAAAAATTCTTTGGGTCCTTCTCTAGAGATCAAAAAGATCATATCGATCAAGAATTCTTGATGCACTCAAATTAAATACTTTTAAAAAGACAATTATATTACAGACATAAACAAATTTCAGAGCAATACCCTAAAGAATGCCTCAATGCCATTCATGACAAGGTGGAACATCAAAAAATATTTGTGTCAAGGATAGTGATAAAACCCAAAGTAGTTATTGATAAACTAGTAGAGTTGTCAATGGTATGGATTATAACACATGGTCATGGTGTAGGAGGATATGGGCATTTTTTACCATATGTTCTTGGAGGGTATAACTTAACTATCACAATATTAAACAAGTTATTCAAGGATATGGAAATAATAATGCCAAATACTTATGGATCTTTACTATATAAACCTAGATCCTCAAAATATCCATTGTATGATGCATGTTTTTCTAAAAACAACTATCTTGCATGCAATAAATATAGAGAAGAATCACAATCAGTTGGTGCCTTCATGAAACCTCATTCTAGGATATACCTTCAACTAGACAACTATAATAATAATAGGTACTTCCATCTATAATTATATTTAAAAATGTCAAACCTTATATGGAACTGATATTACATTTAAAAATTCACAAAATAATGTATTTATTTATAATTATGTGTTGCAATATTTATGTCTTCTTATCTATAAAGGTGTTTTCCTCAATGTTGAGATCAAATTGCTCCTTGTAAGAAAATACCCATGAGGACATCAATGCCACATTTAAAAACTTATCTGTATGTATAAATAGGAAAGATGTTTTGAGTGTGGTAGAGACGATGGATAATTATAGGACATTTAAAAATTAAAAAAAATTCATGCCATATTTGATTTTAGAGGTAGTGGATTTAAAAAATTATGTTAATAGTAGTCTTGAAAAAGGGTCAATAATTTCTTCCACATATGGAGCAAGGTTAGCCCATTATGCATTACAAAATAATTATAAATAGAAAAATAAAGAAATCTCTCAAGATTCCATTGTTGCAAAAGTATCAAATAGAAGTATAAGAAAGAGTGAAAAATAAATTAAATATAACTTGATTAAGAATGTATAAAAATTCAATGAATTTGGTTTGACCGAATATAGTAATTGGAAGAATCTAGCATATTACTTCCAAAACATCCATGACATAATGTAAGAAGACATGTTCCCTTTTACTATTGAATGTATAGGATATTTTTGGCCTATAACTCACCACAACATACTTCTATATAGATATTTGTAGAAAATGTTTCATGATAGGATCCTTGATTTTGGAGTGGTATCTATAGATACATATGTTGTTCCAAGAAGCAAAAGAATAAAAATTTCATTTGATCCAGCGCAAGATGTGTAAATAAAAGATATGTTATTTATCAAACCTAAAAATTCTAAAAGAGCAAATTACAAAGTATGGTTTGCTAGAGATAAAAATAATATTGAGATACTACAAGAAAATGGAGATATAGAATTGAAGGTCAATCTATCTTGGTTCATCCTAGTTCATGCAGGGAAAAAATATGTTGAAAAAGTAGAAATTTATTTAGGCTCCTTGGACAAAAATTGGAATCCAAACCTAGCTAACACATATTTACACTTCATACTCATAGATAGTATCATCTCCACTTAGAAACCAAATAAAATTTGGAGAGGTCATACACTTGTTCTCACTAATTTTTTGAAAGACATTATAATAGACTATTTGAATGCATCATCTCAATGATTTTTTTTTTGAAGTTTAGACCATTTTTCGGGAAAGTATAATGTTTTATTGTTTTATTTATTTATATTTATTTCTAGTGGAAATTTGTATTTTTGGTCTTGAAAAATACACTTCAGAATTTGATTTTTATTTTTTATACTACGATAATTTAGTATTTTAGAAACTATACATCTATTTAATTGCATTTGACTATTGGAATGTCAATGTCACATTTTTATGATTCAAAATGGTCTCATATTTTGTGTATTCCAAATAGATAGATCACATTTTGAAAATAACAAAAACCTCTTCGGATTTTTAGTTTTTCAAATTAAACATCACATTTTGCATCCCTTAAAATATTCTTTGACAAATGGTCTTCACAATTTGAACATCATAATTTACACTTCACCTTTTATGCATTTCAAAATACACGTTGGCATTCTGGTGTTTGTAAAAACTTATTTTGGGTTTACACCTCAAAATATCCCACTTGCACATCAATATTTATTCTTAAACATTTTTTTATCGATAAATGGTCTTCAAATTTTTAGTTTTTAAAATTATACTTTGAACAAACACCTGATATTGGGACACATGACACAATCTCAGTGAGTCAGTTGTACGGAAGGATAACCAATCCAAACAAAAGTCTCAAATAGTGTGAGCACCTGATATTGTGACACGCATCACAATAATATAAACTCAAGTATGTTGGAGATTATATTAATAATATAATAATAGAACACTCATGATTGACAAGTGGCATGTACAAAAATATGAGATAAACTTTGATAGTCTCGGGGACATCACTAGATTTAGATTAAATAGATAGTTTATATTCCAATCAATTGCTAACACATGGCATCCCCATCATCCTAGGTGATTTAAATCACATATCGTCTAAGAACCCGATTGATGTATGAATTATTTTTCCTTAAGAAGTAAACCACCCAATCTTATTATTTGTAAATGCATGGTCTGTGAACTAGTTTGAACAACCGTATAAATTTGATTGAAGATATTAGAAATACCATGAGCCTTCTCACTATTTTACAAATTTATGCGATTTATTTGTAATGTGTTCAACTAGTTTTTAATTGTTTTAGATTATTTTAAATCATTTGGACTTATTATAAATATATCATATAGATGTGATTTATTTGTAATAAGTCAAACTAATTCTTGATGAAGTCTAATTTAATTATAATAATTCTCAAATATTAATTACTTTTGATCATTTTAAATAATTTATAATTATTTAAAATACATTAGAGAGATGTGATTTATTTGTAATAAATCCAAATTAATCTTGATACAGTCCAATTTATTTCTAACAGTTTTTTAAATATTTAGACTATTGATAAATCCATATTATCTGAAATAGTCCTTATAAGCACAATGATGGGCCTCCTTACCTAATTTAATTCTTCCACTAAACTGACAAGAACCAATGAAGAAGAATGGATAGCCAAAGGGACACCTTTAAGGATGATGTCCTTTAGCTATTGATTGATTCTCGGTGTGTCATTTAATAGAAGTGTCTCATTGGGTATGTCTTCAAGGACTTTTCTTCCTTTCCCTTTGGATTCTAATTATATTATATCCATAAAATTCCCTCTTACCTCATTTTCATCCATAAGGTACAAGTATAACCTATCTCCATCATGAGGTTCATATTGATAGGTGATTTTTAACAAAGTTTCAATGCTTTTACATGTCTCTAGACCCTTCCCTAAGGATCGCACTCTCTATCATCATGGAATTGTGGGGCACTAAAATATGGCCTATAATTTTACATGGGGCACTAAAATATGGCCTATCATTTCTTTAACTAACAATTCTGGGGGTTGTTTTCAAAACCCCATGATTTTCAAGAAAATTTTTGGAGTTGAGGTTTAGTTGGAGTAGGAGGGGTCCTAGAAACTCTTCTTTTATAAATTTTGGTTTAGTTGATTTTTCTTCCTTGATTCATTGGAAGTTTCAGGTCTAGTGCTATGACGCTTTAGGATTTCCTGATGACCTCTATCCTATTTCTAGTGTTTATCTGTTCGGGTTCTAGAGTAAAGTGGAAGTTTTTATTGATCCTGGGCTTCTCTTCTTCATGCATTTTTTAAGTGCAGTCATTTCCTCTATTTTTGGGTTGAGGAAAATGCGTGGCATGAGGCAGTCCTTTGGATCCATCTGCCCTTTGTAGGATATTTCATGCAAGAAGCGTTTGCTGAAGATGGTAAGGAGGGCTACAATGCATAGTTCTGGCTTACTTCGGTGCCTAGCTAGGACCAACATTTAAGGGAAAGCCCTTGGAAGTAAAAACTTGTTTAAATCTCTTAATGATTTTCAAAATTTTAGCCTCGCTAGTTACTCTAGTCTTCTCATTTCGGAGTCCTCGGCTCCCACTAGAGTCAGGATTACTGCGGACTACCTGTGGAATCATTTCTTTCAGTGTCTTATGGAATCCTATTCCTAACGGCCTTTTCGTGAATCCTTGGTGGATTCCTGCTGTTAGGTTGGTTGTAGTTCCCTTTACTTTGAGGATCTCTACTAATTTAGGGTCTCTTTTGGGACCCCGTTGGTGTTTTACTGATCGGTTTCAGTCCATAATCGGGGACCCCTTTGTTGATGTTGTTTTGGCGTTCAGACTTGTTTGAGTTTGACCCTTAGGGGATCCTGAACTTTGTTTTCTTCCTTATGGTTGAGTGGTTGGATGTTTTTTTTCTGATTATCTCTGCTAGGATTGGATCTTATGGTGATCTCGAATATCTGTTTTCTTTTTTGTGGGTACCTTTTTGGATGTTTCCTTGGTTCTGAATTCCATTAGGAATCTTTTTCTTTCTGTGCCTTACATTCCTATGAGGGTCCTTCTTCATTTGGTGAATCTTTTAAGGGATTTGGGCCCCTTATGTCCAGGGCTAGTTTATGGTGGTTGTTATTTCTTCAAAATCTTATTTGTGAATTTATTTTGTAATATTTATTGGAGCCCGGGACCTCCAGCTATGTTTGGGGCTAGATTTCACACCATCAGCTAATAGTAGGTTTATCTTAATCAAATCAATGAAAATGTTAAGATTAAATTTTTGCATATATATATATGAAACCATTTTTTTTTTTCGTTGTCGTGGCGTTTCTGTTTTTTTGCAACATTATTGCTAGCATTTGATAGCGGATTAGAGCAGTAAGTTGGCAGTCAACTCATACTCATGCTCAGGCCTGAAATAAAGGAATCTCACCTCACACGTCTGCGTATTGCATTTTGAATTCTAAGTTTCAGTCTGCGATTTTTCTGTGGAAGGATGATTTATAACATTAAATATAGAATCATCTATGTGCCTTTTTATTTAAAGCCAACTTGGTAATTTAATTGTATAATTTAATATTTATGTCTTACGCCTAACTCTTCTAATATTTGAAATGTTAATCTACCTAGGAGATCTTTTTTATAAATATATAATTTGGTCTGTTGCTGCAAGTTAAATCGCTGTAACGGTAAGTGGCTTTCAAGATTTAAACCTGGCTGGGTTAGAGTTTAATCATTAGTTTTACTAATTCGTCTAACTCTTGTAAACTATAATTATTTTGTATTATTATTTATTAATTTATAGTAAATAAAATATATTACATAGATTTAACATAGAAAAATTGAACATAATCACACCCTAAAAAGTTTAGGGACCTTAAACTTAAAACATTGAAGAAAAAACAACTTTCAGACCTTAATTTATGAACCGGAGGAAAAGCAACAAACAGATTTTACTCACGACACTCAGTCCATAAACTAAACTAATGGCCCAAACCTGAAAACTCTACTTATCCTAAATCAAAGTAAATCTAAAAGCTTTGGACACTAATAAACTCCCTAACTAGACTAATTGAAAATCTGGGTATCCTATGTCAAATCCTAAAATTAAGGAATTTTAGATATAATTATTTTAGACCTAAGACTAATTTCAATGACCCTCGTTTGGCGACTCCTAAAGGGAGGCATAAACCCTAAGAAACAGCTGCCATACAAGAGCAAAGACAATGAAATTTTGTATCTTGCCAATCCAACTCCCCACAATTTAATGATTGCCAAGAACTAGGGAGCAATCAAGGAATGTTAAAAGAGTGATAGGAACCCGTTACCCAGAAATGGAATCCAGCAGGAGCTTCATAAAAGAACTAGGGGAGGCATTATACAGCCCTTAACAACCGCTCACTCTCCCCTTTGTACACCAAGAGAACATCCAACCTCTATAAATAAAATTTATTCTCAAACCCCATCAACAGAAAATTCTTTCTCCCTTACAGCACCCTTTAAATCTTTTCGAAAAACACTTGAGCTCACACACTATGAGAAAGAAGAGATTAGATATGTATCATATGAACCTCAGTCACATTCAATTACTCAGCAATAAAGATGACTCAACCAGAGATTCCCTAAAAGCAGTGTATCTTAATTCTTGAAACCATTGTCTCATATCGGAAACTTTGTGCCTTATTTGCAGATCCGTGGTTTTGTTATCCAGTTGTTTTACGCTTTTACTTAGCATTACGAAGTATGAATACCATTACAACTAGAAATCTTTAGTGTTTTGTTATTAATATAGTTCTTCTAGGTTATCATAGTAGTTAAGCAATGTGATGTAATATGTCTAGAGCTCGATTTCTGTCATTGATGTATAAGCGCACTTGTAACTTCTGTACCTATTCATTTCTCACTCAGCCTCTATTTTGGTGCACTGTTGATATTGTATAAATATTATTATTCTTTCTCTTCACCTGCCTGCCCCACTCCACTTAACATTTGTGGCCACCAATTGAATTTATTGCAGCAGTTTGAAATTTGAATCTTCTTCCAACCATTTGGAGTGTTTGTGGGGAATGACGGTGTTAAGTGGGAAGACCATCAAAGGGACAAAAATTAAGGTGTGGCAGAGAAAGAGAATGCAGTAGTAGAAAAAAGATCCTAGAGTAAAAGAAGACATGGGGAAGAAAGTAAGTGCAACATCGGGTAGAAAAGAGCCTGGAGAAAATAGCAGAGTAGCAACAAATGCAAGAAAAGAACAAAACAATAATAGAATGTAGTAGATAAAGAAGAAAGAGAAGGGTAGAATAGAAAAAGTAGAAGAATATTTTTTTGCTGACAGCAGTTAGGGCATCAACCATGAGTAAGCAAAGAGGATAGAATAGAGCTTTTTACAATAATTTATAACAGTTGCAGCTGTATGTTTTTCACTGATATAACCTATTGATGTAATCAGTTTATAGAATCATTTAATATATAAATTTTGTGTGTTTTATACTATCTCTACCCTCCCCTATTTTATTTTATTTTAAACTTGTTGTCAGTGCAATTTTTTTGTCCATATCAGTGACATCGTGATTAGTCTAGCGCTTCAAATTTAAGTTTTAAAACTGCTCTTATCCACCAAGGCCTGCACATTCTTTTTTTTTTTTCAACAATTGATATAATAGAACTTAGGTTATAACCCCATTTAAACATAGTAGCAAACAATTTTGGTTTATGGCATCAACCCCTACATTTGATGAAAATAACCATGATTTATGGATAATCAAAATGAAAACCATATTCAACTCTCAATAGCTATAGAAGTTGGTTGAAGGTGAATATAATGAGTGTGCATACCTAGTAACCTTCAATGAACTAACCCAAGTACAAAGGAATGCATTGAAAGACAATATAAGAAAGGATGCCAAGGCACTCATCTACATGCAAATTACACTAGTTGATTCAATGTTTCCTAGGATAAGAGTAGCTATCCATTTTAAACAAGCATGGGATATTCCTCAAAATGCCTATAAAGGCAGTGACAAGGTGAAACATTTCAATTTATATCTCTTAAGAAGAGACTTTGAGACTCTAAAAATGAAAGAAAATGAGTCTATCAATGACTTATTCACAAGGACAGTGAATATTATCAATCAAATGATGGTATTTGGTTATACCCTTGAAGATCATAATATCGTAGAGAAGGTGTTAAGGATCCTTCCCATCATATTTGAATGTATATTGGTTGCAACTAAAGAGTCAAAATATTTGAGGCAAATGACAATATATGAGTTAATGTATTCCTTCCAGACCCATGAACAAATGATGAATATGTCAGCCAGCTCCTCCCATGAGAAAGCATTAAAGGCCAATGTGAATGTAATAGGAAGGGGGAGAGGATCGAACAATAGAGGAAGAGGAAGAAATTATAATAGTTAATAATGTGGAACGCATAGCCATCAAGAGTGGTATGAAAGAGGAAGAGGAAGGAGAAACAACATTTCTAGAGGAGGATCTACACAAAGATATGATAATTCTAATATCAAATGCTATTGTTGCAAATAGTATGGACACTATGCTAGTGAGTGTCAAAATAAAGAGTATGATATGAATAGGAAGAATTCATTTTTTTCCAAAACATAAAAGGATGAACCTAATATGAATGAAAAAGGTGGAATTTTGTTCATAATAAGCAACACTGTGTAGTAAAGTGGTAAAGAGACATGGTACTTGGATAGTGGTTGAAACAACTACATGAGTGGGAACAAATAGATGTTTAACCACATTGATATGTCAATCAAATATTAGGTAAAGAAGGAAAATAATGAGAAATTTACTATCATGGGCAATGGCAACATATTTATTTGCACCAAGTAAGGTGATAAAAGACAAATTCAAAATGTTTACTACGTGTCCGGGTTGAAGCACAACTATACTAACATTAGACAACCTGTCTAAAAGGGATACACGGTTAGATTTAAGAATGGTGATTGTATAATATTTTATAAGAGTGGCTAAAATAAGTAGATTATAGTAGTCAAGATGATAAGTAATTTAATGTTTTCATTGAGAATGCAAAGTGATCTCGTAGGAGCACTCAAAATAATGATAGTACATGAGTATATTCTTTGGCACCTAAGATATGGGAATTTGAGCTTTGGTGGGTTAAGCCTCCTTCATAAGAAGTAAGTGGTGAGAGGGTTACCCCTTATATAATATCTAAACAAAGTGTGTCAATGAAACATATTGAGAAGGCAACACAAAAGTCTATTTCCTGTAGGTAAAGCATAAAGAGCCAAAACTCCTTTAGAGTTGATCTATTTAGACTTGTGTGGTCTAGTAAAAACCCCCTCCATATCCAATAATGTCTAATTCATGACATTCATATATGGTTTTAGTTAGGATATATGCGTCTACTTATTAAAGAACACATCAAATGCTTTTGAGACCTTCAAGCAAATCAAGGCCATGGTGGAGAAATAAAGTGGCCACTACATCAATATTTTGAGGATAGATAGAGGGGGAGGGTATATCTCTAATGAGTCAATGAATTTTTTCAAGGATCATGGAATCAAGAATAAATTTAAAACTAAGTATACACTTCAACAAAATGTTGTGGCTAATATAAATAGTAGGACCATCCAAGAGATGGAAAGGAACATGCTAAAGGCAAAGGTTTTGCCTAATGATTTTTGGGTTGAGGATGTAGAAAGCGCTGTATGCTTATTAAATATTTGTATAATGAGGAGCATTAGGGATGTGATCCCTTAAGAATCTTGGAGTAGTCAGAAGCCAAGTATTTAACACCAACAATAGTTAATTAGGACACATATATTTTTTGAAGTAGTGTATGAAACCAATGTATAACCAAAGTAAATAATATAAAAATTAAAAGGTTCTTGTGTTTTAATAGAAATGTTTTGGTATATCAACTTGATCAAAGGTTTTATCCCTTTCTTCTCATATTTTCCTCTTGGAGAGAAGGGGGATTGGACCACAGTATATAGGAAAAAAATGAAAGTCATAAAAAACTCAAAAACTAAATAATATGATATTAAACTCATATAAAAGAGATAGTTTGATGATTTGTGAATAGTTTGATGATCATTCCTAGATTATTGGAAGATGATTGGTTGTTGAATGGTTAAAAATTTATTAGTTATTTATATGTTATTCTATCCCTAGCTCTGCATGCAAAGGGGTTTCAATTGAACTTCAATGTTTTGTAATATTCTCTAATGTAAAAGGTTACATAACCTTTCAAAATTCATTTCTACCCATACCTAAAAAATAAATAAATTGTTTGTAAATAAAGATAAAAAGTAATTTTATATATTTATTTTGAAAAAAGGGAGATATAGACATCTTCAAAAGACATTAAAAAATTATGTGTTTTGTAATAATACAGTAAGAACTTTAAAATATGTGGAAAACATAAAACATTATCCAATCCATTTTTATAAGATTAAAAAAATGAAGTTATCCTTGTTGCTCTATTTCAAAGTAGAATTTGAGAATGATATAAAAAATAATAAGTTTTGGGGAATTTATTAAACTAATGAATCATTGAGTTTTAACAATGGTATATTAAGGAGGAATAAAAACACTCTAATAATAGTATTTAATCATCAACTATGAAAACTTGTACAATTGATTCTGACACAAACATGAACTACGTTAGTTATCCCTAAATGTTTAGATGAGTTATTTAATTTTATTTATATAATATTAATATATTAAGGAATAATAAAATCTAAATACATGTTTATATTATATAAATATTCCTAAATGCACTAAAATTCACGTGTATTTATAGTGTTCTTAAGTTCAAGTAAAAAAAATTTTAGCGGGGAAGGAAATATTATAAAAATAAAATAATATGACCAATAACCATGGGTGCATTGTAATTGAATAGGATAATAATAACTAAAATGAAATTATTTATATTATTGGAAATAATATAATTATATATCTCAAAATTAAGATCAAAATAAGTATATCCACAACAAAAATTAGAAAAAGAGTAGAATACTTGAATATTATGATTGAGACACTTGAAGGGGGCAATATCCATAATAATGCAATAATAATAGAATTCAAAATATGATGATAAAAGACTAACCACTACCTCATATATATACTATACTTAGCTATGGTTATTCTATAGGGTGATGATACTAATGACAATGAGAAATGTAACAAGATAATATGAAGGTGTGTAATCCACAAGTAAGACAAACATATCCCTAAACATAAGATAGGTTAAGGGAATATAATTCCCCTCATCTTAAAATTAATGTTGTTCTTAACATTGAATAAAACTAGGATGTTGTTGTAGGAATGTGTCATTCTCTCATGTTGCATCTTAAAAATACAAGTTCTTCCATTTGATCAAATACTCTTTAATCACTCTGGTTTGTAGTTGCTTAGTGCATATTTTAGGGATCTCTTAAGGTTTTAGAATGACTCAACCTTCTTTATCTAATTCAGGGAACTTAGTCTAAGTATAAACTCTATGTATAATTGCCTTCTTCAAGTAAGATACTTGTAATACCAGATGTATGAAAGTGGATAGGATTAATCTCTTCTTGTAATCTAAACTACCAATTTCTTGAAACATCTGATAAGGGTCATAATTATTAGGTGATAAAGTTTTATCCTTTTTTTTTTCTGGTTTAAAGGCATCTTCTTATATAAAAATAAACACATAAATACCCAATCACCTATGATAAATTACTACTCACTAAGATATTGATGTACTTATTGATTCATAAAATTTTGTGCTATTAGTGAATTCTCTCACAAATTGACTATTACCTCCCTTTGATGGTTAACATTTTCCTCAATAGATTGAACCTTGGGATGCTGTTAGGTTGTGGAGCTAAAAGCTTCACAAATGCAGACATTGGAGGAGGTTGCTGAGTGTCACAGTCACTGGCATCGGTTAGGCCAACCGACATCAGTCAAGGGTGGACAGGAAGCTACCGACATCGGTTAGATATCAGCTGACGTCGGTCATCTCCAGGCAGTCAGGGACTGACGTCGGTCGCCTATGCATTCCATAACTGTTTGTTGCATGAACAGTTAGTTTTTGAATGGATAGTTTGCATGTTAAAGGCTAATTATAGTCTTGAGTTGCATGTCTAATTATTGTAACTAAGAAAGTCTAATTATTGTAATTAAGAAAGTCTAATTATTGTTTGGATGAGGTCTATTTAAGAGACTCATGGGCTGTATTGTAAGGCAAGGAAATAAAGAGTTTTCTTCCAATTGTAAGATAAGTTGATCTGCAGGTTGTGGAAAATCAGGAAGAAGATCTACATGGTAAGTAAGATCAGGTTGATTTGTAGGTTGTTGCCAGATTAAGGAGATCTACTTGAAGTAATTTTGAGTGCTTGGTACTGGTAGTATTTTTACTAACTAGTTGGAGGTGAACAACAACTTTGTGTTTGAGTTGTTTGTTGTGACCATAATTGAGAGAGAGAACTCTTGATTGAGAATTACTGGGAGCACTAAAGGTGTGGAAAGCCTCATAGGTGTGAGAAGAGTGTGGCATCTTCTTGATTGTATTTTCTTGCTGGATGAGTTGAATACAAGATTGTATTGTCTCTCAAATTCTGTGTTGTTTCTGGTTTCTAGTTACTTATTGCTTCTGGTTTAATTCCATGGTTAGTTGCTTGTATATGGTAATCAATTGTGCTTCCTAGGTCCTGACAGATGCATGGTCAAAGCTAAAATGATGGATGGGGGTGATACCCATATAATTTCACAAAGAGAGGAATTTTTGAAGAAGTGTGAAAAGAACTGCTATATCAACTTTCGAAAGTGGTAGCCAATGAACCCATTTGTCCTCTTTATTAGAAAAAATAGCAAAGATACCCATATAAATATTTGCTAACTAACTATGTTTATCCATTATAATGAGGATGATAACATGAGATATGAGCCAACTAAATTACCAAACATGTAAATAATTTAGTGAAAAAATTACTAGTAAATTTATTGGATCTAAATTACTTACAATGATGTTTAGAGTACCATGTAATTTTTTTACTAAATTTACAAAAGAAAAAACTATAATACTGGTAATAAATGGCTATGATAAGGATTAAAAAATAAGCATATTTGGTGAGTCAATCCACAATGACTATGATAAAATATTCAACCATAGAATGTGATAACCCCATAATGAAATCCATATAACCCTCTTCCTTACAATGGTTAGGGATGGATAAAGGTTGTAAAAGACATGTTGCCTTAATGGTTTCACCTTTATTTTGTTGACACACCATGCATTCAACCACATATTTTTTGACATCCCACTGAAGTCCTTTACACAAGAAATATTTCTTGATTCTATAATATCTTTTCAAAAATCTAGAGTGACCTCCAAGTGGAGAGTCATGAAGTTCCTAAATTTTTCTATGTTTGAGGAGATAATGTTTACAAAAGAATAATATATCATTATACCATAATGTGTTTAGATTTCATGCAATTATTTTAGATTCATTATAACCTACTCAAAATTATGATTCAAATCCTTGGTAGCACTATCATTTTCCCATTTTGATCTTGCTTCCTCTAGCCAGTCTTCCTACCACATGGTCATGGAGCATAATAATGCCTCATGTGATTCATCCCAATGACAGAGGGCATTTTCCATCTCATTCTCTTTTCCTTTATTATAAATTATTTAAAAGTTATGCCATAACATTTTAGTCACCCATTTGCATTGTTTTTTAGATGAAAATAGTTGTTCCAAAAAATATTTCAGGGTATCATGATCACTCTTTCCCTAAAGGTGAGGACCCATTAGATAAGGTCTCCATTGCTTGATTACATGTAGCATAGAGATCATCTCTTTCTCATAGATTGGTTTGATACTATTTTTAATATTAAGCTACTAACTTTCAAATGCTAGTGGTTTATCTCCTTAGATAGTTAAATCCTCCATGTCATATCCTAATGCATATTAGATTCCACAACAAAAGTTTTTGAAAAATCATGTGTAGCCAAAACTAGAGTTATGCACATAGTAATTTTATACTATTCAAATGACTTGGTATCTAAATAAATATATTGGAAGAAGGAGTGAATCCTCCATAAAGAGGTGACTGGGGCTATAATTTTACCATAATTTTTGATAAACATAAGATAGTAACTAGTTAGCCCCAAAAATCCTTTAGAGGTTCTTGAGGTTCTTGGAAACTTGTCACTTCATCATCTCTTAGATTGTTTCATCATTAAACTTCAATCCTTCATGTGAAAAAATATAAACCAAGTAGTCCACCTCTTGGACACCAAAATCACATTTGATAGATTTGGCATAAAGTTGATGTTGTTCTAGAACTAAAAGTACCTATTTCACATGCTTCAAATGGTCCTCCAAATTATTTTTGTAGGTGAGGATATCATAAACAAACACTAATACATAATTTCTTAAAAATGGCCTAAAATAACATCTATCAAACTCTGAAATGTATATGGTGCATTTATAAGGCCAAAAGTCTTGACCATAAATTCATAATGGCTTTATGAGTTTTGAAAGCTATTTTAGGCATGTCCTAATCACTTATAAAAATATGATGATATCTAGAGTGAATGTATAACTTGGTAAAATAAATAACACCATGAAATTCATATATAAAATCATCAATGACATAAATAAGAAACTTATCTTTGATAGTGTAATTTTTGAGTTCTCTATAGTCTTAGCACATCGTCTAACTATCATCCTTCTTCCACAACATGACCATCAAGGAAGAATATTAACTTTGACTTAGTCAGATGATTCCTACCTCCAACATCTATTGTACCATATTTTTAGTTTCACTCTTCTAGGAATAGGGATACCTATAGGGATAGATGTTGGGTGCTATAATTCCTAGAATGACCCTAATAGCATCATCATGTACACCACGTGGAGGAAGTCATTTTGGCATGTTATAAAAAACAATATAATGGTCATCTAACACCCTTTATTTCTTCAAAAAGCATACCACCTTAAGATTTTGAGGATTATTAATACCAAAAAGTGCATGACAATAAATAGTAGGTTGAGAATTTTTAAATTCATCCTCAAGTTCATCCAAACTAGCTGTGAAACCTCCTTATATTATTACCCCTCATTGGCGCAATTAATTTTAAAAAATATATTTTTCGCACATTGATTTACATACATCCATTTTCTATCATAACCAAAACATTAACCTTTTGCATGCTTTTCATCCACTTGATGAGGTGTCAATCTAGTAGGCTACAAAAATGATAGTGTTGGGAAGGTGAATTCATAGACATATGTGAAATATCTTCTTTTGATCATATCTTTTTATTAATACATGTTTCCCCTTAGTATGGCATCAAATATAGTATTGGAATAAAACAGGCAAACCTCTAATTTAACATTATATTTAAGTCCACCCAAAATAAGCCACTTAGATTTTCCTCAATTACGTCTACCACACATAAGGAGAGATTCTATAATTGATGAATGTAGTCCTTTACAGTCCTAGTCTAGCATAACTTGGTTATTTAACTGAATTACTTTTTAAAGAATTTGTTTTGATAGTAAAACTATAACTCCTCATTTTCATGAAACTGTGGTACACTTATTTTTGTGTTACACACACAACTAGAAATATCAAATGAATGACTTAGATTCGAGATATAGAGAGGACATAAAAAAAATTTGAACAAGGAGTCTGATATAGATAAAATACTTTTTAAATTTGAGTGACCTAGGTGAGTGGATCATTACAATCAAACTTTTGTATTTTCACTTTATTGTAACATCAAGGTATAACTATGATTGGTTATTGTATTGTTTAGAGGAGAAGAAGTAAATTGAAGTGGTGGAGGGTTATTTTCTAGTCATTTAGCTAACAAGTTATCCAACTACACATTTATTTGTTATGATTGATCCATCATGCTATATAGGTCCCGTATCATCCCTGTAATGTCCCCTTGAATTGTATCTTTGAATTGTGTCTGACTCAATGTCATCTTTATGAGGAGTTTTTAGAGTTTCTTATTCTTTCATGCATTTACAAGATTTTGGACCAACCATACACAAACCCTAGGAGGGTTTCATCCCCTAAAAATTTATACTAGTGGAATACACCATTACAATAATCTCATTGAGATGAGTCTAAGTACTTCTATTATGTATAAGGGTGAAATGTTTTGACCCAAAAAAATGTATTGGTAGAATATACTATTTTGATCATCTAGCAAAGATGAATCCAAAGACTGATAATTTACACAAGGTAAAATAATCTATGTTTTTAATTGAAAAGTTTTTTCTTCTTAAAGAAAACCTCACAAATAAAATCACCTTCTAGTATTTAGGACATTAGATCAAAAAAATCATGCCATAGAAACTTACCCAAATTGAGGATCTGATACCACTCATATGAAAATAACCTAGATGAATCATAACAATAGAATTTTATATCTCCTAATTAAGATAAAAATAAATCGATCCACAATAATAATTGGCAAAAAAGTAGAATACATGAATAATATGGTTGAGCCACTTTGAGTGGGACAACCTTCATAACAATGCAATAAGAACATAATTCAAAATATAATTATAAAAGACTAACAAATACCTCGTATATATACTCTACTTACCCATGGTTATTCCATAGGTTGACCATACAAAGAACATCATGAAATTTAACAAGATAATATGAAGGTGTGTAAGTGATAAGTCGACCATAGATATCCTTAGATGCACTATAGGTTAAGGGTATAACGTAACCCCATAAATATATTGATTACATTTTTAGTCCCAATAATTCAATGTCTACATTTTTATCTTGTCAAATTATACTAAAACTAGTTTTAGAAAGATGACCACAAGACTAGGAAATCACAATGATAAAGAAGGACACAAATTCGTCAATAACACGTAACTAAGAAAAATAATTCAAAAATACATAGGTAACTCAAAATCAATGAATTTAAAAACTAATACATAACTAATGCCCATATTTATGTTTCTACATTTTACCTCCTCTTTCTGTATGTGTTTGCATATGTATCGAAGTAAGCATACATGGTATACATATAATATTTTTTTTCACAAAATGTTTTCCAATAAAAATCCATTACACTTGTTTTTGTATATATTGGGAAACAAATAAATTTTGAGAGGCTCTAGAGCCATCTAAAATGGATCTATATATAAAAAATTTAATAATGCCTCTCCCAGTATCCATTGGAACATAACTTAAAACTTACAAGGAATTAGTTTTCAATATTTATAACTAACACAAAAATAGACATCAAAACCAAAAAAATAAGATAATGTAATTACCAAAAAAACCTCTTACTTAGATTCACTATAGCTTAAGCGAATAGCATAAGCCCATAAATATATTGAGTACATTTATGGTCCCAAAAATGTAATGTCTATATTTTGGTGTTGTGAAATTATACTAAAAATATTTTTAGAAAGATGACCACAAGACTAGGAAATCCAAATAATAAAGAATAAGAGGGACATAAATCCTTCAATAACATGTAACTTATAAAAATACTTAAAAATAAGTAGTTAAATCGTAATCAATGAATTTAACACCTAATACATAACTAGTGTGCATTTTTATGTTTCTACATTTTACGTACTATTTTTGCATGTGTGCATATACATATCAAAGTAAGCACACATGTTATATATATAATGTCTTTTTCACATAATGTTTACCATGAAAACTCCATTCCACTTATTTTTAATATTTTGGCAAAAAATTACATTTTGAAACTCTTTGGAGCCTTCTATAATAGAGGTAAATATAAAATATTTAGGGATAAAAAATAATGCCTCTAATAACATCCCTTGGTACATAACTTCAAACATAAAGGGAATTAGTTGTCCAAATAATAACTAACATAAAACTATACATTATAACCAAGAAAAAACCAAAAGAAAATTAGCCAAAAATCTTCCCACTTTTAATGAACTAACTAACAAGATCCTATATAAAATTTGCATTCCAATTTTCCTCTGATGAGACTTTACGAGGGATAGCCTCATTAAGTCTTCCTTTAATCATCATAAACTCTAAATACCATCCCTTCTTGTCATCTAAATCTAAGATAAGGGATAAATTTATCATAATTTTTATTTGACATTAATCCTTGCAACTCCCCTAAGAATGTCCCTCTCTATATGGTGAGCTCGAAACCCTAAAAGTGGAAATTGGGGTTCTCTTAATAGCTTCCTTAACTTGCATCATTAAAACTATGACTTATTTTATTCTTGAATCTAAGTCATCATCCTCAATTTTATCATTATCTATAATGAGATGACTGGTAAGTGAATATTTTTGCTAAGTACACTCTAATATACTTGTTTTTTATTATATATGGTTAAATCAAGTTTTAGAAGGCCTTGGTGCCTTATATAAAGGAGATAAAGATAAATCAATTAATCTCAAATGGGACACCTATACTAGTGGTAACTAACCAGGTGAAAAGAAATAAAACCTCTGATTCATTTGCATAAATTTACCTAACCATCTTGTCATACTTCAAGCTTATGCCAAAATTTCACCCATATTTGGCATAACCTCCATCTGAATTAATGGTTGTTGGTTTCTAAAACATTTTCTATTCCTTTTTTTACTTTTTCTCTTCTTTTTCACTTTGGGCCATTCCCCATTATCTTCAACAAACTTTAGGGAGAAAGGTAATGATAAATCAATATTATTAAGGGGATTCAATTTCTCTTTTGAGTTTTCCAAATATTTTTCCCTTGAGTTGGGTGTCTTTAACTATAGTAAAACCTCACAAGGGGTAGGATGCTATGTATTTTTGTTGTTCCAGGTAATATTTGGCTCTAAGATCATAGCTTCATCCATAACTTCTACTTCTACAATAATTTCATCAGTTGAAAGCAGGGGTTTAGTTTCATGTAGTTTTTATATCTCCATGGTTTACTCTTTAAAAGTGTAAGGAATCATGATAATCAGGCCCAAACTCACTTATAAGATCAGAGGATAAATTGTTCCACCAAGCTAGTATAACCCTTTTTTTTTGAGTTCTTACATTTTTAAGTTAGGCACCTAGTGTTGAGACACATTTGGTCCCTTAAGGGTAGGCCTTCATAGTCCAAGGGTTAAGTCTATAGGGAATATTCTACCATCAGGTCAAATGAGGCCATAATATCAATGAAAACATCAATAATTATCAATATTATTACAAAGGTAGTGTGGGAGAACATGGAAGTTATGGGAAAATTTTGTTAGAATTTGACTAATGATTTGTTTATGGACATCAAATATGGTTCAGACTAAAAACTATGGGGGAATTGGGAAGGTTTACCAAAATGAGCCCAGTTAAAATAAATTCAGGGAGGGGGTTAGTTATTGGAAACTAGGGTTTGATGAGTAGATTATGCCTACCTTAATTCCATTATTTGTTATTAATCATATTTTTGTTCAAAAAAAATATAAAACAATAATAAAAAGCATTTTTCATAACAATATAGTTTGAGCTTAAATTTAAGGATAGGCTTCCACTGCTTAGAAAATCATGCATTTAGATTTGGGAGGTTTGGCGAATGGTTATCAAATTGAAAAAATAATCCTTTACCCAAGTAAAATTTTAGATGACTAGGACTGATTTTAAAGCTTCCTTATCCAACGATATGGAAGGGTTTGTATACACTGGGTTGAGGGGATTTAACTTGTGATTTAATTGTTGACAGGGAAGACCTTACTTTCCACATCTAACCACTTTGTTAAAAGATCTAGATTCATTATTTTGATATGACCCAAAAATATATGATATTGGATAGTCTAAGAGGTACCCATCCTTCCTAAGGTTGGAAGATTGAACAACATGATTTTTCTATTGGGAAGGGTTACTTTGTGTCCTACTATTCTCAGTGAAAATAGTTTAGGGTGAGGCCTTCTACACGGGCAAAGAATTTTTTAAGACATTGTGCACATAAGATAGTCACCACCAATTATCTTCCATAACACATTATTTCGGTGAGGAATGAGAGACATGAGGAGAGGTGGAAGGGGAAACTACTTGGGTAGTATGCACCTATGAGCATAATAGGGTGTTGTCTGAAATAAGGGAGAAACAAGGGTTTGAATGTTTTGAAAATATGTTGGGTGAGAGTGGAGTAAATTCCATGGTAGCAAAGAATAATTTATAGAATCTAATATAATTTTTAATCATGAATTTTTTTTTTATAATAGCATGGGTTAAGGTGACTAATAATAATCTACTGAAATATACAAAACTAAAAAAAATATTTACAAAAAAATATATGTATAATTATCATGTAAGATCTTGTTACTCATAAAATATATTAAATATTTCATAACTTTTTATGTAGAAGTTTTAGTCAACAAGAAAACTAGCTATGCACCAAAAAAAGTTTGAATAGTACTAAAAATGAAAATAAATACAAACATGAGTATAATCTAAATCTTCAAATATTATAAATTATAATTAAACATCCTATTAATCATAGGCCTCCAAATCTATCATGTTTAATATGATAATGATTGTGGCTTAATATCATATACCTTACTTTCAAGAATGAAACACATACACTAAAACTAAATACAAACATGAGTACAATCTAAAACTTGAAATATTATAAATTATAATTAAGCACCTTATTAATCATCTGCTTCAAAATTAATGAACTTGAAAACAATCAAGATAATAAATTACCAATAAGCAAAGCTTCTAAAATTAATAACTTGTATTGATTCATATTGAATGACTTGAAAAAAATTAAAAACCAAAATCATGATTAAATAATCGTCAATTCAAAATTAGAGTTGACATATAATTTTATTGAAAAAAATTGAATCATAAAAAAATGCTATTTTTAGTAGCTATTATTTCTAGTGAGTTTCGCATGCAAGTGCATGTATCTCTAAAAATATTATGAAATACTCTAAATAATAAAAATAGACAATGGGATGACATTCAACTAAATTTTAAGTTCGGTCCTAAAAATATATGATTTATAAAAATAGAAAATTCCCAAAAAAATCATTAAGTGGTGATTTTGGACTCTTAGATGATCACGTATGGCCTCCAAAAAATATCAAAATAAAATATAAGTGGATAGGTAAGATTAGGGAAGCATTGAACTTCTTGAGATGATCACGTGCAAGAGCTCAAATAGAGCTATGGGTCAAACGTTATGGCCTCCAAAAGGTTGGCTAATTTTTTCTACGTCATTTTCCTTTGGTTGAAAACAATTCAACTCCTACAAGTTACCCTGATTTTACTGCTTCCATTTTTCTTTGTCAACCTTCTTTAGGTCCTATTTTATAATCCAACCCTGCACTATCTTTTCCTTAATCTTCTTTAAAATTTGTTGCTACCAATTTAATAATTAATCTCCATCATCTTCACCATATTCTCCATATAATTAATATAAATATAGAACACTAAATACTATAAATACATCAAAATTCTACGTTAAACTCACTTTATAAGCATTTTCATTGATTTTCTTCACAATTTTGCAAGGACTAATTTTTTTGTACTTCAACTTATTGTAAGTGACTTTTATAATTATTTATTTCCTCAAGTAAACCATTACCAACTCTCCTTATTCAATTACCTTATATCTTCTTCTCACATCATTTTATGCCTTATATTTCAAATTACATTCCTTCAAATTTTTTATTACTCCTTTTAACTACTGCATATGCTCTATAAATGCTTCTATATCATCATTAATTCAATCTACAATTGGTAATTATACCAAATATAAAATACCCATATGATTTGTCTCACAAATAATTTAAAATGGTTATTTTCCTACTAATCTATTAACTAAACTATTATATTCAAAATTAGCATGTGGTAAAGTTAATACTCACTGCTTGGGATTCTATCCAGCTATGCATCTCAAAAAATTTCCCAAGGTCGTATTCACAACTTATATCTGTCCATATGTTTATGGATGATATGCACTACTAAATTTTAGCCTTGTACCCATCTTCTTCCATAAAGTCCTCTAAAAATGATTTATAAATTTTATGTTCTTATTTGATGTAATAGTTTTTGTAATACCATATAATCTCACAATATCCTTAAAAAATAATTTTGCAACTCTAGTGACATCATTAGTTTTCTTATATGTAATGAAATTAACCATTTTATAAAGTCTATCTATAACAACAAAAATTAAATTGTTACCTCTCTGTGTGTTTGGTAATCCCAACACAAAATCCATACTCAAATCTATCCATGGTCTTCTTAGAACTGATAATGGCATGTATAGTCTAGTATTTTGTGCATGTCCTTTAGCCACCTGACTTATCCTACACATTTAAAAATACCTTGTCACATCTCTCTTCATATTTGGCCAAAAATATTTTTCCTCCACCAAAGCTATTAACATCATATTGTCTTATTATATTATCTTATAGAGACCCAAATGGAATGCATAATTTTATTTTTTGAAGAGAAGACCTTCTTGTATAAGATACTCATCATGAATAGTATCTATCCCACCTATTAGTTTATTCTTGCACTATTTAACTATCTTGCCAAAATATGGATGAGTATCATACAATTCTTTGATAGCTTCAAATCCAACTACTTCACTCACCATAGTGGTTAATAAAGATACTCTCCTGCTCAATGCATCAACCACCTGATTCTATTTTCTTGATTTATGCTTCAACACAAAAGTATACACCTGCAATAAAGATACCCACTTTGCATGCCTACTATTTAACTTCTTTTGTGTATTCACATACTTCAAAGATTCATGATCTATAAATTGGATAAACTCCATAGGCACTAGATAATGTCTCCAATGTCTTAATGTTTGTAAAATTTCATAAATTTCAACATCATAGGTAGAAAAATTTGTTCTTACCTCGTTCAATTTATCACTTAAATATGACATTGGCTTTCTTTCTTTACTCAACACAACACTAATTCCCACAAATAAAGCATCATAATCAACCTTGAACAATGTTAAAATCTAGGAATGCTGAAATTGGCCTTTCTGTAATCTTTTTCTTCAAAAATTCAAATCCTTCTATGGCTACTCTAGTCCATGTAATTTCCTTCCCTCTCATGCAATCTGGTATTGATAGCAAAATACTACTAAATTTTTTAATAAATTCTTTGTAAAAGTTTTCTAAACCATGGAAAATTATTACCTCTTTAATTATTTTTTAGAATAGGCTACTCAAAAATTGCCTTTATCTTTTCATCATCCATTCTCATACCATCTAATGAAACTACAAATCTCAAAAATACCAAACTATTCTGCATAAACTTGTACTTCTTCAAAGTTACATACAACTTCTCCATTCTTAACAAATCTATTACCATTATCAAATGTTGTAAGTGTACCTATTTATTATTACTTCATATCAAAATATCATAAAAAAAAATAACCACAAACTTACCAATATATTCTCATAACACTGTATTCATCAACCACATAAATGAGCTAGGTGCATTGGATAATCTAAATGGCATCACCATCCACTCATATAAGCCATTGCAAGTCTTGAATTTAGTTTTCCACTCATCTCCTTCACAAACTAGAACTTGATAATAACCACTCCTTAGATCAATCTTAGTAAAATATTTTTCTCTTACAAGTATATCTATCATATCATCTATACGAGGTATAGGAAATCTATACTTGATTGTAATTTTTTTAATTTCTCTACTATCCACACACATTCTCCATCCTCCATATTTTTTAGAGTTAGCAAAGCTGTTGTTTTACATGGACTAATACTCTCCCTTATCAGCTTCTTTCTTAACAATTTAGTAACCTATTTATTTAATTATGCATGTTCTATTGGATTCATCCTATAAGCTTCTTAATTGGGTAGAGCTGATCCTAGAATAAAATTAATGTGATGTTGAATATCTCTCTTTGGTTTTAAACCACCTGTTAACTCATCAGACATAACATCTACATATTATTTCAGCACTCTTGCTTCTTCAATTGGTATTTACACCATTTTCATGTCTTCATTCTTTTCTATTAATACATAATAACAACCTGATACCTTCATATCTTTGATAAATTCTTTAGTCTAGAGCATGATTTCTATCTTCTCCTCCTTTTTATTAGGTAAGAAAAATACCTTTGTACCACCTTTCCAAAAAAAATTGTGTTATTTTCTCCATATTCAATTCCTTTCATATCGAATTGCCTTGATTTCCTGAATAACACATGTCATGCATCCATTAGAACAATATCACACCATATTTCATCATTATAAGTTTTTCCTATAGAAAACTTGGTTAAAAACCTTTTATCTACTGTTACCTCATTTCCTGTTTAAACCATGAAATCCAATAAGGATTAATATTATTTTTACACTGTAAATTTAGTTTCTTTATCATTTCATTAAAACCCATATTTTCAAAACTACCACCATCTATAATTAATTAATAGCAAACTTGATTTCATTGATTGTGTTTTCACATACAAACATTTTTTTATATGAGAGTGGTATTTTTTTAAATTCCAATGTTCAGTTGGGTTGATAACACCATAGATTATAGGAATACAAAAGTGTGACTTTATACACTATAATAATTATTATACATATCTTCAATAGACATTTGGATTATCAACTAATATAATGTTACTTTAACATATCCATTCAAGATAATGTCAATTAAAAATATTAAAGAACCATAAAATAAATTAGGTAAATAACTTTTTATTTATTTTGTACTATAAACTAATAAAAACATATCAAAATCAAACCAAAAAAATCATATAAATATCATTATAAATATTTATTTGTAAGTTTTTATTTAAAAATAGAAGGATAATAGTAAAGCATATAATTTCAAAAGTGAAATGTTCAAAAACTTATCCATTATGGTAGGTACAATTGGCTTAACCCCTACCTTTAGATGAAATTCGATGCTTGTATGACCACATATTCATTTTTAAGCTGTAAAATTCAATCAATTTTTTATATAATATCAAATAAGATGAAATTTGTGTAAAAAATATTAAATAATTAAAATAAATATTAAACTATTTTCAATATTTATTTTTTCATTAGAAATTATATTTTAAAATTATTAAATGAATATAATAAATATATAAATTATTTTCAATATCTCTTCTATTATAAACTATATTTACATTTCAAGGCTAACATGGAATCAATAACTTTTATCAAAAAAAATTATGATAGGTATAATCAACCATAAAATTGAATTTATCTAGTCCCACCAATTTAATTTTTAGTTTAATAGTTAACAATCATATTTATAACCAAATTTATCTAGATCTATATTTAAAGAATAGTTTTGTTTAAACCTATTCTATAAATTGGATCGACATGAAAATGATTTAATATTTTAACTTTTTCTATATTAAAAAAATGACTAAATTGAAGAGTGGGTACTATTAGCACATATTAAATGATTAGAAAATATTTTAAATCTTTTAGGTCAAAATATATTAACATAATTAGATAGATGGATTACAAACAAAACATATGCATACTCAATGAAATGCTATAGTAAAATAAGGGCACAAAGTTCCAAGTCCCTATGGGAGAGGTGAGAATTAGTTTTTATGATATTTATAATGTAGACACCTAAAATTTGCCACCATAACCTCCAACTAGGATTTAACTAATTTCTAAAAAAAATCATAATTTAGGCTAAAAACACTAAAACATGCTAAATGGTGTGAACCTATCATATACAACTACCAATTTCAGACATTGTATCCCTAAATGTGGAAATGTATTTTCTGAGACAACTAACTTTGATTAGATTATTTTGATTCAAAATGATGATTTTACATCTCGGTACTCTAGATTGCTCTTTTCTACCAAATTTCTTATAAAAGATACATGCCTTTGTTATTTTGTGTTGGAAACATCATAAATGGAATAATAATTATAACCCATCTAAAGTCACATTATAATTCCAATACAGTCAAATTTTGAGCCAATAATATGACATTTTGACTAGCTTGATTAATTTGTGCACTAATTACCAAGATTTGCACCAAAATTGATAAATCATGTTTAAGGCTAATTAATTTTAATCAAGTACTTAAGTTAATTTTCCATGGAACTTGTTGAATATTTATTTTTGTAAATTGATTATGAGTTTCTACATCATCAAGTGACATCATTTATTTGGAAGGCATCTTTAGGCCATAAATATAACAAATATCTGATTAAGCCCTCCCATGCATCTTGAATGCCTCTCTATCCCAAATATTTAAGAGGGCATTTATTGATTTTAGCCTAAAAAATTCAACGGATTCTTATCCACACAATCTTCTTGAGATGGATGATTCAGGTTCATTTTGATCATTTTAAAAAATCTATAAATAGAAATCCTCACAATCATAATTCTAAGCTATTTTGGTGTAAAGTTATAATGCTAAAAAGGATCTCTCGAGCCATTGATGTATTATTATCATTCCCAATTTTTGAGATAAGACAAATCCATCACAAAGCCATTGGTGCTAAGGATAAAATGAGATAGCGAAGCTCCCTTTAATGAAGACTCATTGAGCACATGCTAAGCAAACCACTTCAAGAATCCATTTGGAGCATCCAAGTAAGGTGAAAGAACATTTATCTTTTACATTCTAGTTATATTTTCCATTTAGTTTTGTTATTATAGTCCTCCATTGAGATAGTATTAAGGTGTTAGCTATTAGTGTGTTATTTTAGATTTTTATTTCATACACTAACACTATAATAATCTCCCCTTATTATAATCCTATGTTCACAAATGGTATGCCTAGTGGGATAATCCCAACAAATTTGATCAAATAGATCCTACAAGAAACCTAATAATCATTTTCATGTATAATCTTGGATTATAAGATCAAAAGTAATGAAAATTTTAAGTAAAAATACATTTACCTAGAAGTCATAGTTCTATCAGTGTGGAGTTGTGATGTTGTCCTCTAGACCATAATCTTGTAATTGACATAGTCATGGTTTTATCTTAGTAGTGATATTGCATCTTAATTATGGTTTTAGACTAATGGTGTCTCTATCTAACAGTCAAGATATGATATTTTAATAATGTTACTTAAAAGTCATGATATTATAATCTTGCAATTTCACATGTTATGTTACTATAATACTACAACTTAATAGTCATGATATTACAATACTATGATTTTACAAGTAGTGATACTATTAGTTTGAGTCACGGTATTGTAGTTAATTACTAATGGTTAGCCTAGATGGTTGGGGTTAAGTGGCAATACCATAACTCTTTAAGTTGTGGGTTTGTTCTATCAGTTGTGATATTATCTATTAGAGTAGTGATATTGTTAATTTTTGTTAAGTAACTCATGAGTAGAGATATTGTGTTAACCAGTCCTAGTTTTATGGAGTTACAGTATTAGATTGTGGAGTTGCAAGATTACACTATGTAAACTTCATAGCTTGATTTTTAAATTAAATTATTTAATTTTAAATAGTGCTTCAAGGCCAAACAAAATTTTGACCATTTTCTTGTAAAGCCTACATTAAAAGTGATCAAAAGAAGCTTAATCTAGTGTTTTTAACTTATTTTTGGGTGCTTAAAAAGGATTAGGAAATTTTATTTGGTGCTTAAGGAAACACTTAGATTTTTATTTTAATATTTTGTGCTTATTATTCAAGAAGTTTTACAACTTAAGGCCAAGGGCCCAAAGAACACCAAGAAACCTTTCATTTGGTGCTTTAAAATTGAACTCACTTCAAAGTTTCTTATAACTTGTTTATCATTGTTTGCTTATTTAGTCTCGTTTGAGAAAAAAGGAAGTTGTACACGTATGCTCTCCTCTCATCATCTATAGGGAACATGTGGGATGAAAAGTGCCATCTTCATTACAAATTACCTTAGTCTAAAGGAGTAAAAGAGATTTTTGAAGGCTATCCCTAAGACCTGGATGGCTTGGGTGATCTAGAAACAACCATAAAGCTCATTTAATTAGTTTTTATTTCATTACATTTTGGATTCTGTGGGGGACTTCATTACTTCCCATAATTTCTATAGGGAATTGGTGACCTAGGAATTCATCTCCCAACATTATTTTCAACCCCTCTACCTAGGGGATATATAAAGTAGGATCCCCTCCCTAGGATGATGGTTTGAGAGGTTAAACCATATTCATTGGTAAAGGATAAACATAAGATGTTTGGGCATGTTAGACATCACACTACATTGAGAAAGCAATGGATGTAGTGGTTATAAAAAGGGCAAGACCTTTTTACAAGAAGCCATATGATGTGGATCTAAATGATGTGCATTTATTTTGTATGCTAATGTGAAACTCATTTGCATTTGATCCATTTAGATGTTACAAAACATGTTAGTTTAGATAACCCAATTTTTATTTACCTTGTTAGTTTCGGGTTTAAGATGATTAATTTAGTTGATTTGTCTTTGTCTTAGATTACTTTGTCTTGTTTGAAGTCAAAACTATCTATAAACAAAGGGTTCCATAACTAAACACATTGTCCACCATTTCTTGAACAAAGAAGAATTATGTTGCCAAGTGAAAATCATATTTTTTCTTCTTTAAAAATTTATCATAAACTTTGTATCGTATCTTCCATTTTGGTGCAGTTATACTACCCATTTGAGTCTAAACCATTTACTAAATTTGTTAAGTCCATTGATAATTTAAATTTGAAATTATACCTTTATAAGTTTATAACGTTAATGTGTTTTGTAGGTTTGCCATTTGCACTAAACTTGAGGTAACTTAGGCTCAATTTCCAATTTAGATTGAGTGCCATTTTTAGAATTATAGTCATTGTCATTATTTTATAGGACTCAGTTCATCTTATGTATCTCTCATACTTTAAGTCCTAGGCCATATTTTTTACTACCTTTCCTATTTACCATTTGTCTTGAGTCTATTTGATACAACACTTTTTCCTTAGATATTTATCAAAATTTGTTGTGTGTGTGTCATTTAAGTTGAGGAGAGTAGTGTTATGCTACCAAAATCATGTTAAACCAATTTGCCTTAGATTTTTGAAACAAACATGTCACACCTTCTAAGAATTTCAGCATTGTTACACTGCTTAAATTATTTTGAAACTTTTTTCATAGGCCTATTTGCATAGAATCCAAGATTTACAAAAATTTTAACCATTTTTAGTATACTTTATGAGTCTTTATCTCGATAAGTTATGTCATTCACGTTTGTCAAGATTATCAATCAAAAGAGTCTAGATTGTGCCATTATTTGGGAGAAAATAAACTATCTCTAAGTGCCTTTTGTTTCATACCTCATACTTATTGATTAAGTTTATGTCGAACAGCCAAATCCCTAGTTTTTGTTTAAAAGTGTCTCAAATATATTAGATTAAACATCTCATCCTTATTTCAAGTCTATATTTTTACACCGTTTGGCTAAATGTCCTAGCACAACTTATTTGAGTCTAGAATTTGATGGTGCATTTGGCCAAAAAACCTAACTAATTTTGGTTTTCCTAAATTAGACTCATTTGAAACACTTTGACCCTATAATTTGGCATTTTGATTTTCAATCCTTCTACTTGACCTTTCTGTGTGAGATGTGTAATATTGGACATTTGACATTAGTTTATTTTATCACAAACCATTACATCAATCTTTTTGGATATACATATCCATCCTTTTGACTAGGCTAGATCATGCTTGAACCTCATTTTAGACATGAATTTTTTAGAGTTTGTATAACTCTACTAATTTTAGTCACAAAGTATTTACTATGGATCTGAGCATGTCTTCCTACACTCGTAGTAGCCTCATGTACAATCCAGGATTTAATAATATAGTTACAAAAGAATAAATAATTTAATACCCATATATATACCATGTTGCTTATGATATGGATCCTTATTCATCTTATATCACTTAAAAAGGGGCACAAAACTAAGACCCATTGGCTCATTATTTGGTTAACATGCCTCCATACTTGGACCAAGATCATGAGATAATAGAGAAATACCTAGCTGCAATACTTATAGTTGAGAAACCATTTATTCATCAACCGTACTATATTACTACACCATCCACATATGATATTTATTTATTTGAACATAAATTATTAGAAAACTTAGATGATATTTTGGTTAGAGCTATAGAATTAGGGGATATGTTTTTGGCATACATCCCCCATGAGAATTTTCCATGTCTAGTAGGAATGCCTCAAAACATAATGTATAATCAATAAGCTTCTTTTAGAAATCCTTTATCTCTATCCCCAATGGTATATAAAGATCATATTATGCTTATCAAAGCAAGGGACCTCATAGAGGATTGCTTTGTACATATGCAAGTAACATACCAAATTTACTTGAACCTAGTGTGTAATTTTAATCAGATGACCATGTCAAATAGGCCTCTTATATATTTAGTTCCTTCAACATGAGTGTTAATATAATTACTTGGTCAAGATAATCAGGGTGTATACCCATTAACACAAAAAACATTGGTCAACAACTTGTTTCATATGCCAACCATAAAAAAAGTTTCTTTTACTTCTACCTAGAGTATTGACTGAAATGCTGTTTAAGAAATATCTAATCAAACTAAAAATGGTGTAAGTACACAAAAAACTAGTTCATAAATAAGTGTACCTTTAGTGAATACCATTCGTGGTTCTCAAAATTTAGGAATAGGAGTTTCTACATCTTAACCTCAGGGAACTACTACCACTAATACTCATCTAGATACTTTTTCAAGAAATCAACTAATATGATTAGGTACTTAGCTAATGACCAATGTCATGCCTCAATAACAAAATGTGATGAATTCCACTCCTTCCTAATAGGTAATGAGTAGAATTACAAGACAAAAATCAAAATCAAACATACTAATGTAGCAAAGGTAGAACATATTGCCACCTCCACAAAGGGCAACCAATGTTTCATCTTGCCAAGTATCATTGAACATACCTATTTCTTCACATACCAATATATCAATTCAAAGCCAAAAAATGTCTAATCACATGATTATTGGTCAGTAATAAATGCCTAATCTCCAACATGAATCCACTTCCCAACAGGTATTCACATAACAAAGAGGTTCTAATGTTCCTTAAGTACCAATTAGACAACATTTGCCTTTTGTATAAAATGCGCCACTAATTAAAAGATAGGGTCTTGGTTCACAAGTACCCCCTCAAGATCATCATTTGATTAGTTGACAATATTTCTCTATTCAACCTCAATAGGCATAGTATAGTTATATCCCTCCATCCCAACCTCAAAATCATTAAAATCGAGCCTATATACCTAATCTAAACTAGAATATTGCATAACCACAAATGGAATTTCAAAAATTGAATTAGAATCCATGAATGTGTATTCTTGGTCTATTCCCCAACCAAGTGAACATAACCCATCAAATACCTCAATCATAACCTAGTCAAATTTCTCCACTTATGACTATTCCACCTCAAACCAATGTTCCCTCTAGTTTCTAACCCAAGAACTATCACAGATAAAGGATGAAATTGTTGCCATCTAAACTAGGAAACAAACCTAAAATTTTAATTTGGATGATAGTTATTATTATCCATTTAACAAGGAGTATTTTTAGATATCATTTCCTCTAAGATACAAACCAACAAAATTTGACAAATATAAGGGAAAACGTGACCCCAAGGCTCATTTGACCAGGTTTTTTGCTACATGCCAACCAATGGCATATAGTAACATATACCTTTTATTTTTTCTCCTAAGGAGTCTATCAAGACAAGCCTTGGAGTGGTTCTTGAAGTTTCCCAAGAATTTTATATCAAATTTTAATGATATTTTAGACAAGTTTGTGTAGCACTTTTCACATAATCTCAAGCATGATACTTCATTGGTTGACTTGATGTAAGATAAGAAAAATGATGGTGAAAGTTTTTAATTTATCTAAAATGATGGAGATCCCTTGAAAGTTTATTCAATCATTGTTTACCAAACAAACAATTAGCCTCTGTGTTTACCAAAAAATTGCACAGTGAGATATCTTATCATCCGAAACTACAGTGTGCACATACCTTTAAAGAAATCATTGATAAAGGTTTGTTGATAAAGTTATCCATTATTAACAAAGGTATCATCAAGCTTAATTTGTCAAATTAGAATAAAGTTACCAATTAAGGTAATGGCTAGGCTGAAGCATCAAATAAAACTATTGTCAACATTCTCAAAATTATTATCAATGTTGTTGGTCATGATTGGCACCTTCATATATTATATGCCCTTTGGACATACCATATAAATTGTCATACACCCACAAGAGCCACTCCATATTCACTTATTTATGGTAGTAAGGCCATTCTTCTTGTTAAGGTTGAGATGCCTTCTCTACACATCTCCTTCAATCATGTCTTGGATGACAATGACTATCAAGTAGCTTGCTTACAAGATCTAAAATTACCGGATGAGAAACACATGGATGCGATGAATAATTTCCAATCTTATAAGAATTGACTCTTACGCCACTATAATCGACATGTGAAACATGGAGAATTTGAAATTGGTGATCTTGTCCTTAAAAGAAAACTAAAAGAATACCACAGATGAAAAGAAGTATAAAGGAAAGTTCAAACCCAACTGGGTTGGTCCTTTCATCATTATGAAAAACTATATAACAAGAGCATATAGGGTCACCACACCAAATGGAAATGAACTTGATGAAATGATGAAAATTATCCACCTAAATTTGTACTATGCTAGAGTGACTTGGTTTATTTTCTATAAGGATCATTTCAAGTTGTATCATATTATCAATCTTCTTCTTTGTACTATACCATTTTACCATCCTATCATCATACTAACCTATCACTTTTTATTATTTCATATCCATTATACATACCCTTATCATCAACTAAGTTTTTTTCTGCCTCCCTTCCCAGCCTAATGCCCTTCATTTCATTCTATTTAGTTTCATCACCATTTTCAGCAAGAGGATTTAGATCTAGTTTCAGTACTTGTTTCACACATTCTAGATATAGGCCATATTTTGGAGTAGTAAGAAAAATGTTTGGGTCATTACATTCTTCATTTCTTATTCCATTATTTATACCAAATGTGCCTAATTATAACTACCTATGGGAAAATTAGTGTCTCACTACTCTTGTTTCTAATTATAACCACCTATGGGCAAATTAGTATCATTGACCTATGTCATTGTATCCTATTTATAACTTCATATGGGAAAACTATGGGAAACATTTGTTTATCATACCTAGACATAACAACTAGTGATTTACTATGCCATATTTTGTGATCATACCAACTATGCCTATTTTTTTAATTAGATGATATAGTGGTCAGACTACTTTGCTGTAAGGTGAAACTATAATTACTTGACGTCCCATCTCAAGAATATGTAGGTAGTACTCGATACTTGTTGAGGTCATCTCAGTCACCCTCATCCTTGATCTCACAATTTTGTGAGCATCATTTCAAGTTTTCCATATTCTCACCCTTTTAAGAGTAACATAAGTCATGCTCTGACCATTTTTTGAGCAACCTAGGCCATGCACTCATATTTTGCGAGCAACCTAAGCCATGCTCTCACCATTTTTAGATTTTTAACCATTTAGTGTCTCATCATTCTTGATTGAGTTGAGATATTCAAAAATTCTAAAAATAATTTTGAAATCATTTAGACAAAACCAAAAATATTTACCACTTCTTTGCCTTAAGGATTCTGGGAACCCTTTCTAATTCACAATAAAATCACTCGTCACTTAGTTTCCCCATCCTTTTTGGCCTTTTCTCGAATGCAATTGGAATTTTACAAGACCCTTCATATTATTATATCACATTCATTATGTCTTTTTTTCATTAATTATCATTTTCCTCTCATTTCCTAGGAGAACTACAACTAGCCTAAAGTTTTTGTTGGATATCACATCCATAGAACTATCTAGGCAATGTCCACTTGCCGAATGCATATAGAGATATCTCAACCACCCCCTTCCTTTTATTCTATTTTACCCTCTTATGTTTGTTTGATATTTTTTTTACATATTTTCTTAGGGAAATGTTCATCACATTGTTTATAATAACATTAGAACTAGTTATTGGTTTCTTTATCTATTTCTTTGCTTGTTTATTTATTGTTCGTGTCTTTGTTTTTTTGTTCCTAGCATTATTGCCTTGATTCAGTTTATGTACATTCATCGGGTTATTCCTTACACATATATACTTGAATCCATCCATATCCATACATCTATATTTTTATCATTGGTGCAATGTTTTCCCTTGAATACAGGATCATGGGAGTCAGTCCTTATGCATCTTTTGATCCAATCCTCATGGCGTTCTATCATGATGAAAATTGTAAAATGATACCAAAAAAAATAAGATTCAAGAAATATATTTAGTAGTGGTAGCATCAACATGTCCTCATCACCATCACTAGAAACATCCCAATCATATCCCAAATAGAGTATTTAACAATGAAAGAATTTCAACATTTACTAGTTTAGATGAGCATCTCCCTACTAGAACGTTATTCCAATCCATCATTACCCTATGTGTCAATTTATCATCATCATCAACCAATCAATCATGTTTTCCATAATCAAGGTTGAATGATTATAACTACCTATGGGAAAATCATTGTATACCATCCCACCTGCATTTTTCAATGATTATAACTACCTTTTAGAAAATCATTATGTTGTCAACAAAGTTACATTATTTTTCACAAATAGGGGAATGTTTTTATCTTATTTGTCTATCCTAACTATGGTAACTCCATTTTATCAATGATTATAACCACCTTTGGGAAAATCGTTGTGTTATCATACCACATTACCACTATCAGAATATAATGTTTATAACCACCTTTGGGAAAACCATTTTACACCATACCACTTGCATTCTCAGTGATTTTGACTACCTTTTAAAACTCATTGTGTTCTCACCCCATCATGTTCATATGTTTGGTCCCCTCATTTCACTTTTTTATTTCAAGGGACTATTTACTGACTTGTGCCATCTATTCCCTTAAGTAGGCATCACATAGTTGTAGGCATGCATGACCTTTTCATTATTTGAGAATATGTTATTGTGCCAATAACTTGTAATGCCCTCAAAAATAGGGAGAAATTTTAGATACCTAAAAGTGGCCACAAATAACCTCCAACCATGTTTTAAACCCATTTTTACCAAAATACATAATTTGGGTTAAAAACACTAACATGTTAAATGATGTGAACCTATCATATACAAGTGACAATTTTGGCCAATGTATCCATAAGTGGGTCAATGCATTTTATGAGACAACTAAATTTGATAAGATCATTTTGAGTCAAAATGATGATTTTGCACCTGGGTGGTCTAGATTGCTCTTTTCTACCAAATTTATTGCACAAGACACATGCCTTTGTTATTTTGTGTTGGTAATATCCTAAATGGGATAACGGTTCCAAAACATCTAGCATAAAATTCTAATTCTAATCTAGTTAAATATTAAGCAAATTATATGACATTTTGACCAATTTCATGCACCAATTGCCAAGATTTGCATTAAAATTTATAAATAATGTTTAAAGCCAATTAATTTGAATCAAGAGGTTAAGTTAATTTTCCATGAAACTTGTTGAATATTTATTTTTGGAAATTTATTATGAGTTTATACATCATCAAATGACATCATTTTTTGAGAAGACATCCTTAGGATATAAAATAAATAAATATCTGATTAAGCCCTCCTATATCTTTTTAATGCCTCTCTATCACAAATATTTATTATGGCATTTAGCGATTTTTTCTTCCAAAATTGAATGGATTCTTAGACACACATCATTATTTTTAGATAGATAGTTCAGGTTCATTCTGATCATTTGCAAAAATATATAAATAGAAGGCCTCACACTCATAATTTTAAGCTCTTTTGGTGTAAATTTATAATGCCTAGAATATCTCTCAAGCCATTAATGTAGTGTTATCATGGATAATTATTGATCCAAACAAAATCCATTACAAAGTCATTTATGCCAAGGAGAAAATGAGATAGCCAAACCCCCTTTGATGAAGACTAATTAAACACATGCCAAGAAAACCACTTGAACAAGTCATTTGGATCATCCAAGGAAGGTAAAAGAACATTTGTATTTTGCATTCTAGTTGTGTTTTCCATTTAGTTTTGTTATTATGATCCCCCCTTAAGATATGCTTATGGTGTTATTTATTAGTGTGTTATATTAGATTTTGATTTCATACACTAACACTATACTAATCTCTCCTTATTGAAATCCTATGTTCATAGATAACATTTTAAGAATAGGGTGATTTTGTGTGAAATTTGATTTGAATGCCCTTTTATAACTAGAGCATATGCTACCAATAATTAATGATATTAAATCTCCATTCTATGTTTTATGGCCCAGGTAGAGATATAAAAGTGTGTCTTGTTCTTGAGCTCATAGGTTAGTTGCATCCTTGCCAATACAAAATATTCAAACCTATTAGGATGCTTATCTAGCGAATGAATGCCATAAATTATTGAAAAGTATTTCATTAGTGGAAGTAATTATTATGTGGACATTCCATCTTACCTATTTGACATGTTTAGCTTACATAAAATGCAATAATCAGGGGTGAAGATTGTTTCCATGAAAATCCACCACCATTAGAAAACAAATTTTGCATATAAATAGTAGTAATGGTTGATAATTTTTAGGTTAATGGAATGAAATTTATTATTCTGGTATATAACACATGGTTTCCATTTTGTAAGGGAATTTAGTTTCACATTTTAAATAAAATAAAATTACTAAGGAGAATGATTATTTCAACCAATACCCTGACTATGATCTTGGTGATTACCAAGTGAAGAAATGTTTCTTATTCTTACACATATCTCACTTATCTATAATCCTATAAAAGGAAAATGTATTTAGTTGTTTGATGGATTGATTAGAGATTTACATAGGAAATTTGAGCCTCAATGAGGGAGAAGAAAATTGGTAGGAAAGACACAAGGAATATGAGGATGAACGACACTACTAAGATGTATAACTCTATGGATTTAGATATTTGTGGATCACACATTTAATATAAAATGCCAAAATCATAGCACATGATAATAATTATAAGGAAAAAAAGGACACTATTTAGTTACCTACATTAGTGCCACATTTATTATATGACACTAGTGAATGTTAATGGTCCAAATATTATACATACCATCCAATACTCAAGATTATATTTACCTTGGATACTTAAAGAAGATAAATTTACCCAAGGGACAATTCCAAACATACAATTACTCACCTACAAGCTTATATTTCCATAGTAAGCATGCAGTCCATAGTCAAGTCTAGTTGAGTGAAGGAATGCCTGAAGGAGTTAAACAAGGGTTTTAATGATGATTATGCTTAGAGTGTCTCAAAAAATGATAGTGAATATCTCATGATGTGATGATAAAAAATTAATATATCAAAGACAAACCTTTATATCCCAACCTACAGTCATGATCATGGTCCATGCATAATTAGTGTTCACAGAGCCTATCTTGGGGTTTTGGAAGGTTTAAAAGTAATAAAAATGTGAAATAACCATGAAAATAGGTACATATTACCTTATTGACTATATTTATCTAACCATATCTTAAATTTTACTTATAAGATAGATGAGATACCCTGTATTTTATCTCAGATTGAGGGTACTCCAAGAAATAAGAAAACTATAGATTAGGTGAGAGTATGATAATAAGTTGTGATAAGGGTATTAAGTATAATAAGTGATGGTGTATACAGTGTTATTAAAAAACTACCAACATATAAGAGACCCAAAAGTTGTAACAATATGCTCATAGCTTTTGATGAGTAGTCTTATGAAGGCTAAGCTTACTAGCTCTTGGTTAGTCCTACTGGCTAAGGGGTTATCAATATTAATTATAATATTAGAGGATCAATAAAATGTGTTTTTAAACCTTGACAGGGAGATATAATGTGGGGGAGAACCTTTTGTGTGTAGGAAAAGTCATGGAGAAATCATATTTTGGCCCAAACCAATTTAGGTCCATGTAGAATGAAGAAAGAAGGTCGAGAGGGAAACTTTGAGAGCTTATATGTGTATTGACACATAGGATGGGAGTGTAAGGACTTGGGGAATGTTATATAGGGTCCATAAAAAATTTTTTGTGGAATTATTTTAGGTTTATAACATCATACCTTTATGAACAAATGTTAAGGGTAAAAAATACTTAAAACCCTCTAAAACTCTTGCTAAGGAACTAGTTGGTAAAATGAAGAAGGAGATGTATCGAAGAAGCATATATCAAGAGTTATAGTGACTTTATATTGAAAATTTCTCACCAATGCTTCTTCTCATCAACCTGAGTGGTACCCTACTTGTATGTACAAGGTGATAGAGGGATTTTATTGATAGTTTTAAGTGTTTTGAAGGTTCAAGGGAGATTCAAAGGATGAAAGTCACTTAGGGAGATATATTGGGACCTAATATAATCCATAATTTCCATTTAATGTGTCATAAAATTTCAAAATTATCTTTTTGAGTGCCTTCATCTCAGGCAATCCATACTAGCATAGGAAACAATGAATGGCTAATAAGTGAGAAGGTGAAAAGTCTAATTAGGAGACAATTTAAGGTCTACCTAATTAATATAATGCTATGAGGGTTATTTTAAATTGTCATACACTCGTATTTAAGGATTTTATTGTAAAATTTAAGACATTTTTGATGCCAAGTGTGAAGGGTGAGTGAAAAAAGAGTGATTATGACTACAGGTAGTGATAACTCATGTCCAAAATAATATTGGTGATTAAAGACACAACTAATACATGTTTAGGATTATTTATAACCATTCCCTCTAATTTAAATAATCCTATATATCCCTAGTATATTTTGGGATGTTCAAGGAAGTAAAAATAATGATGACAGTTTCTAAACATGCAAATTAAGATTTCTACACCACATTTTAGGAATTTCATGCCTTTGAGGTAAACTTTTACTATGAGACCTTATATTTTGTGTCTCACACCTCCTATTTTTTCATATGTAACTCCATTTATCACCAATACAAGTGGATTATGACTCATAAACTTCTTTCCCTTCTGTCCTTTCTCAATTTCTTCAAGAAGTAGCCATTTTGGCTCTTTCAAGATAGTACCACACCATGTATGACAAAGACCTAATGGTTTTGACATTGTAATTTGCCATTGAACAATAAATGTAAGTATGATTTTGATTTCATGATCATTTTTCTAAGTGTTTAAGTGATGTATGGTGATGTTAAGTGATAATCTTCTATCCTTGCTTCTCCTTACCCTTTCACATTTATGTAAGAGTTACCATTATAATAGGTTATATAGAGTGTAGATAGTGTTTTAGGATCCTTTTAAGTATATAATTTTCCTTAGAGTATGCAATATACCCTCTATTTCACTTACCTTGTGTTTCCTCATGCATATCAGCTCTATATTTAAGCACTTATGTTATAATCTCTTACGGCTTTGCAACTAGTTTGTAGGTCTTTTTTCTTAGTGAAATAAGTATGATGGTCTTTTGGAATTCCCTATGGTATATTACCCCCTTAGATTAGTTTCATTTCATGTAAAATTCCATCCCTTTTCCCAAAATTAATTAGTTACATAGGTGATAAGAACTTCAAGTCATATTTAGTGAGCTAGCCATTAAACCTAGAGGTCTAATTATACTATAGGTAAACCCACATACGTATAAGTATTCCCATGCCAAAATATGGAGAAGACTTTAACACCCTCCTCTAAGGTGCAATATTTGGTGACAATAGGTCCATAAAAAGCTCATGGAAGTAGTTAGAACCCCACATAACCTATGTAATATTTTTCCTCTCTTCCCCTCTTTTATTTTTTTTCACTTGATGCACACATAAAATTAGGAACCATTTTAGAACTTATCTCTCTAATTTCAGAAGTTGTGTGCTATCATAGTTATTTACAACAAACTAAATAGAAGAAACATAAACTATAACTTATGCACTGAGTTATGCTAACAATCCTAAAACAAAAGGGTGAAAACACCTAGGACCTTTGGTATTTTAAAAATACAAATTAATTTTTTTTATCACAACTCCATTAAAATAGAACATTTTGAAACCTTGTATGATAGGAATGAATGACTCATTTTATTTAGGACTACTCGGAGGATAACTTTTCCATTGGACTTACATTATTATAGAATATGGAGTGACATGTAGTTTGCATTTGATATTTGATACAATGGGCACAGAATTTTTAGAAGAGCTATGCTAATGAAAAGATTTTTCACATGCATTTATGCACTAGGTCAAAGGTTTTTTTGCATTTGTGACCTTTTAAGATCCCAATCCACTATGAAAAAGGATTTAAGATAATGGCAGGTTTTTTTCAAAGATTTTAATATCTTATAAATAATTGGAATATTATCATACCAAATTAATTTCCTAACAACATCATCATGGGTTCATGATGTCTTCTATGTTTCATTTATACATAAGTATATTCAAGATGTATCAAATGATTTAGATTGGTCTACCTTGCAGGCGGTGGAGGATAGAAGGTTTATTGGAGCCTGTCAATAATTTAGAGCATCATAGCTTGTCTATTGAGGATATGACCTATCCCAAACTAGGATCTAATGTGTCAAATTTGATGATTGGGATGCTATTTGGGGGTACACAACACCACTCCAATCCTAATACCCTCACCTATTTAGATGAATTTTAAGAGGTAATATTTTAAGGGGTGGAGGATGCCATGCCATATTTGGCCTCTATCATATACCTCAGTCACTATCATCATTATGTCATATACACAATCTATGATGGATTATTTTGAGCTTATTTTTGTATTAATACTAAAGTATATTCATGGATAAACATTTTTATTATGTTTATTTTATTAATATTTGGTTATGAGTTGAATTTAATTTAATATATATATACATACATATATATATATATATATATATATATACATATATATATATATATATACATATATATATATATATATACATATATATATATATACATATATATATATATATATATATATATATATATATGTAAATTTTATTGATCATGTACTTATTATTAATTTGATTACATGATCTATATATTTAAGAGTATGTATATATCTCATATCCATGTATGTAACTTATTATTTACTAGTGTCATGATAGGAATAATTAAAAAAATAGATACATGTTCTGGTGCAATGGGATAAGTTTCATGGAACTCTAAGAACATTTTTCTTAATATACGACATGGTATTAATATTATTATTTTTATCATTATATAACCTTTTTAATGGGTGAATTGAGTGTGTAAGTGATGAATGTTACTATGGTAGGAATGGAAAAGACAAGTGGTGACCATTAAAATAATCCAAATAACCCATACCAGCTTATCCTAGAGACCCTAATTTCATCTATGACTTGAACTATGTGTGCATGTTTAACCTATGTTGTCTTTATATGTATCAATATGAGTGTTAAATTATCTATATGATTTTAATTTTTTGGACATATTGATTATAATAGGATTGATCCATATGAAAATAAACCTATAGGTAATCCATTTCAAAAAGTTTTTTTGGACTTCCAAAAGATCCAAAATTAAGAAATTTTGAAAAAAAAAATTTATGTCATCCATTACCCAAGAGTAGGTCTCATAGATTATTGAACCTAGGGAGAATTTTATAAAATGAATAAATAAAGACTTTCATTTATCTAAGAAACTCTTGGGTGAAGGAAAAATTCTGGAGTAAAGGGAGAATCTTGTCCCTTTTGGAAAGGATGTAAAATACAACAACCTTCCCTTTCTAATACATAGAGAAAAAATCATGAATTATTTATAATTTTGAACTATAATAGAATTTTGTGGAACTAGATATAATAATTGAAAATCTTGAGGAAGGAAAACAATTTGAAATGAAATTTATGATTTATAATACTAAATGTAAGAACATGGTCCCTTCTTATATGTGTTTTAGATTTTTATTGTGTGTGAAAACATATGGTAGAACTTGGGATATGAAATAGAACTAATCAATTTTAAAAGATAATATTGGGTCCTTGAGGGCTTCTTGATAGATTACTTTCCTTCTTACCTTATTTAAGGATAATATTAGGGTGAATGTGTTACTTTTTGGCTTCCCTTCCTTTTCCCTGATTAAAACATGAAGGTGAATCTTGGGGCCTTATGGGATACTTGTTGTGTTCCCTTGTTGATTATATTTTAGGACTTATATATTTAAATAATAATAATTCATAAGTACTCATACTATTTACTTTTCTTTCTATATATTTTTATGATGGTAGATAATACCTATGCTTACTAATACTATATATTGTTTACTTTGAAAGAATCCATAGTTGAATTACGTATGTTTTTATATTAGCCCATGATTTTGTTAAATGTGTTTGGGTCACCTCTTGGGTTCATAGGTTGATTATGGCAATATATGTATGATGACATCATATAGATAGGAGGTGAGTACCTCCCCCTCTTATTGGTTACTTTATTTGAATTATTTGGGAATGAGAGATGTTTTTATGTTGTTGTCGACGTAAAGGAAGAGTTTTTATTATTGTTT